>CAJQUW010006118.1:0-69900 GCA_907163375.1 Prostheceraeus crozeri | reverse complement strand
TTGAGGATACACATCCTCCATTTGTAGTTCAGATGGTTCAGATAGTTCCAAATCGATTTCAGATCTGCCAAAATGAATTTCAGATATGATGCAGATGAATTGGAGATCTCCATTTGAATTAAAGATCTTTTCAAAGTTGAGCTTGTGGCAGATATCTGAAATTCAGCTAGAGAAATCTGAAATCCATCTTTTGTCTGAAATTCATTTGGAAAGATCTGAAATAAACATAGAAAAGGTGCAGTAGGTTACAAAAGTTAACATACAGGGATGATAGAGAAGTTTTCGGACTTTGAATACTATATACATAGTCTTTTCAAGCGACTATAATAATTCTCCAAAACAAAAGAAAAAACGTCAATCACTGAAAATTAAATTTCAAAATTTTCCATTTGCATCATTAGCTCCACCCCAACTGCTGTAGACGCGACATGCAACTACGGGTTTATTGTCCTTCCATGAAATTAGCTGAACTTCGTCGTCGTACTTGGAAACGTATTGGCTCTGTATAAAAAACGATTGTTTTCCACATATTTAATTTGCTATACCTAATCCACATTGCTACATCTTATCCAACACGAATGAGCCCTCCACTCTAAAGCATACTTTACATCAGATTGACTATCAGTCGAATGTAATGGTAAAGTTCTTTACTTTGTCAAATTGTTTGACTTCTTGTGGGGATTTGAGTGTGCGATCTTTCCGCATAGTCGTTGCTGCATGGATATTCAATTGGACTTTCAGCTCCTTCAACAGAGTAATCGAAGACAATAACTATCCACCGTGACAAAAAAATCATCATTAGAAAATCGTCTTCGGTCTATAGTCATCAAGTTGAATACCACCTTTCCATAGCCTCCAAATTCGGTCATTATTGGGCGAGATGCACATCCAGAAGGACTGTCAACAGCTCATGACTTGAAACCGAAAGGTACCGGGTATTGGCTTTCCTCTGATAAATTGTTACATGAAAATCGTCCGTATCGTGGACACATTTATCAAATAGTAGAGTTATGAAAAGATGGAACGGATCTGAAATGTTTCTATATTTACCCGATGTCTAAAATTTTAAATACAATATTGAAATTGACCGCTACCATTTCAAAAACTTAGCTTTTGGTGTCGAATTCAGTATGCTTGTTTTAAATGTAAAATGCATACTACACTAGGTGACATGCCACGCTCAATCACGCGTAATTCACACGTAAACTGCGCGTAACACATGACCCCAAACATCCGTGGCTATGCGGGATATTGCTGCAATATAAGTTATATAAGTTAGTATAGTTAGTAATATAATATAGGCCGTTCCAGAACACCCAATAATTTTAAAAAAAAAAATTAACATACCTGCAAAATCAGCCCAAAATGCCCAAAATTAACTACCCTACCTGCAAAATCAGCCCCAAAATGCAAAATTAGACCCCCTCCTGAAATTTGTCACAGAAATGCTAAAAATAGGGTCCTCCCAGAACACCCAATAATTTAAAAAAAAAAAATTAACATACCTGCAAAATCAGCCCAAAATGCCCAAAATTAACTACCCTACCTGCAAAATCAGCCCCAAAATGCAAAATTAGACCCCCTCCTGAAATTTGTCACAGAAATGCTAAAAATAGGGTCCTCCCAGAACACCCAATAATTTTAAAAAAAAAATTAACATACCTGCAAAATCAGCCCAAAATGCCCAAAATTAACTACCCTACCTGCAAAATCAGCCCCAAAATGCAAAATTAGACCCCCTCCTGAAATTTGTCACAGAAATGCTAAAAATAGGGTCCTCCCAGAACACCCAATAATTTTAAAAAAAAAATTAACATACCTGCAAAATCAGCCCAAAATGCCCAAAATTAACTACCCTACCTGCAAAATCAGCCCCAAAATGCAAAATTAGACCCCCTCCTGAAATTTGTCACAGAAATGCTAAAAATAGGGTCCTCCCAGAACACCCAATAATTTTAAAAAAAAATTAACATACCTGCAAAATCAGCCCAAAATGCCCAAAATTAACTACCCTACCTGCAAAATCAGCCCCAAAATGCAAAATTAGACCCCCTCCTGAAATTTGTCACAGAAATGCTAAAAATAGGGTCCTCCCAGAACACCCAATAATTTAAAAAAAAAAAATTAACATACCTGCAAAATCAGCCCAAAATGCCCAAAATTAACTACCCTACCTGCAAAATCAGCCCCAAAATGCAAAATTAGACCCCCTCCTGAAATTTGTCACAGAAATGCTAAAAATAGGGTCCTCCCAGAACACCCAATAATTTAAAAAAAAAAAATTAACATACCTGCAAAATCAGCCCAAAATGCCCAAAATTAACTACCCTACCTGCAAAATCAGCCCCAAAATGCAAAATTAGACCCCCTCCTGAAATTTGTCACAGAAATGCTAAAAATAGGGTCCTCCCAGAACACCCAATAATTTAAAAAAAAAATTAACATACCTGCAAAATCAGCCCAAAATGCCCAAAATTAACTACCCTACCTGCAAAATCAGCCCCAAAATGCAAAATTAGACCCCCTCCTGAAATTTGTCACAGAAATGCTAAAAATAGGGTCCTCCCAGAACACCCAATAATTTAAAAAAAAAAATTAACATACCTGCAAAATCAGCCCAAAATGCCCAAAATTAACTACCCTACCTGCAAAATCAGCCCCAAAATGCAAAATTAGACCCCCTCCTGAAATTTAGCAAATCAAAATGCAAAAATAGGGTCCTCTTGAAATTTAGCAAATCAAAATACAAAAATAGGGGCCTCCTGAAATTTACAGTTACAAAAATGAATATGAACAAAAATATTCATTTAAAAATGGAAGATGAAAAAACAAAAGAACCATCAGCCCCTTTATATCCCATATTGGAACAAATGGATAAAGCAAAACACAAAGATAGAGTCAGGTACATGAAAGATAAGGAGACACAACTATTGTCAAAACTAGAACATTATAATAAATTAAGAAAAAGATGGACTATAGTGAAGAATGTAACACAAGGAGTTGGAGTATTCTTAACAATGTCTTTAGGCGCTCTCACTATTGTCATTTCATCTGGCGTTCTTACAATTCCTGTTGTTGCTACAGCTTTAACAGGTACAGGTGTTTTTACAACGTCACTTGCAACAGTGATAGATAAATCTTTAATGACTAAGAAACGAAAATCCTTAACTAAGAAACATGCACATGTCAAAGAAGTATATGATAAACTACATTACTACTTCCAGAGAGTGTGTGATGACAATGTTATTACGTTAGATGAGATTGAAAAATTTGACCAAATAGCTAGAGAAGCAACTAAAATTCCTGTTAAACCTCAAGACAAAGTAGACAAAGTAGACAATGCGGCTTTTTTAGAAGAAATAAGAACTTTATTAAAGACGTTAGAACAAAGTTCCATAGGACAAAAATAAGTTGTTCAGTAAAGTCGACTCTTCAAGTCTCAGCACCTTTGGTGCAGTGTTTATGCTGTGTGCCAATGATACCACAAAATTCAAATATTATCTTATAAAATAATGAATACAAATGAGACAAATGAGGCAAAAATAAAACAACTAGAAGAATTAATAAAACAGAAAAATATTATGAAGAAAAAACATAGACAATATCGAATGCTACAAGCTGGCGTTCAATCTGATATGTTAGAAAAAATGCACCTAACTGAACAAGTGAAAACTGATTTTGAAAAAACTATTGCCCCACTTAAAACTCTTGAGAAAGAACTCGCACTTCGTGATAAACGAATTGATATATCTGATCCAGTGCAGAAAACCATCATGGATGATTATGGTTTGTTAGAAGCAAACATAGACAAGAAATTACCGAAATCTATGCTATTTGAACATTCTACAATTTTTATGGATGGTAAGCCATTTCTTAGATTTTACTTAGGCGGTGAAGAATTATTTATAAATACTAAAGAAAGTTTAATTTTCACACCAGACAAAACAGCTTTCAGTTTAGACAGAAAATTCGTGGATTTATTAAGAGGAGCGGATTTAGAAAACTATCATACTGATGATCTACTGAAATACAAAACTATGTTAGACAAGGTTGGAACTGTAAAAACTCTTAAGCGTTATAAAAATTTGAATGGCTTATTATTCAACACGTCTAGTACCAGTAAAACAAGAACAAAGATACCAATACTAACAGCTGCTTCGCCAGCAAGAACTGGTTATTCAACCCTGCCTGGTTATTCAACACCAATGGCTGCTTCTCCAACAAGAACTGGTTATTCAACACCAATGGCTGCTTCTCCAACAAGAACTGGTTATTCAACACCGACTAGTTACCCAAAAACAGGAACAGGTCTAAAAGAGACAACGGTTTTCCTGCCCGATGATCCGCAAGAATTAATAAACAGATTAGAGATTTTAATAGCTGCAACAAAAGAAGGACATAACTCTAGTTTTAACGAAATACATGCAATCTTAAAAAGACTATCAGAAAAGAAAATTATTAGTGAAAAAGACTACAAAAGCTTATCCAAATTATTTAGTTAAAAATGTCTTCGGCAGAACTAGAAAAAATTAATAAACATTTAGAAAATTTAACCGAGATTTTGTCCTCATCAAAATTTAGTACGTCATTAAAATTTATAACAACTACTTCCTCGCATACTTGTAATTTAGACCCTATTATTCACTTAGAACAAGAAAAACATTATGAAGTAGCATTAACTAGTTTTTCAACATTTAACACTATACAAAATATTATCAAAGATGTAAATGATCGATTTAAATATTCAAATGACAAAGGTAAAACTTGGAAAGAATTAACTTTTCTTCCTGGATCTTATGAAGTTGAATCGATTTCCAATGAAATAAAAAGACATTTAGGCATTCAATTTAAAGACAAGAAACAATTACATTTCGCAGTTGAACCAGCAGTAAATAAATTTTCTCTTACTTTAGATGAAAATCATCAAGTTGATTTTGATATTGACAAATCTTTATCAAGACTATTAGGATTTAAAAAGAAACTCTATGCACAAGGTTTTCATATCAGTGAAAATATACCTAAAATAACTGAAATAAATTCAATCAATGTTCAATGTGATATTATACAAGGTGGTTATGTTAATGGAAAGCTAACAAATAATATCTTTAGTTATCCAGCATTTACAGTTCCGATTGGTTACAGTTTAAATGTAATCCCAAAATCATTAATATATTTCCCTGTTACAAGAAAAACAATTAATTCAATTACTATTAGAATAACAGATGAGAAAGGAAAGGCAATAAATTTTGGAGGTGAAGAGATTATGATAGATCTATTATTACGAGAGGTTTAATTCAAAATATTGACTTAAAAATGAGTGAAAGCAGTTCTGTAAAATATCCACTAAACAAGAAAGTGAAATTCAATCATCATCCAAACCTATCCAATAAAGTTTTATCAGTTATCTGTGGAAGATCAGGTTGTGGGAAAACGTATCTATTATTCAAAATTCTCACGACACCCAAATTTTTGGATTATAACAATCTTATCATTTACACAACAACAGCAGACCAACCTATTTATCAATTTTTGAAATATGGTTTTGAAAATAATCTTACAAAATCAGCTATAGCTTCACTGTTTGAAGAATATGAAAAATCGGAGTATGAAGAAGAAATAAGTTCTTGGTGTGAAGAAGCAGCGAAAAATGAACAACTAGTAGAACCCAATAAAAATAAACACATATCGATGCAACTAATAAATGATAGTGGTAATATGCAAGATCCTAGTAAACTAAATAAAACGAAAAAACATTGTGTCGTGTTTGATGATTGTGTTAATGATAGAAATCAGGCAGTTCAGAGAAATTATTTTACAAGAGGACGACACAATAACTGTAGTGTGTTTTATTTGACACAAAGCATGTATTCATTAGATGGAAGTGTTATTAGAAAGAATGCTAATATTTTTATGATTTTCGAAATCAATCCAAGAAACCTAAGTGATTTGTTAAGAGACTTATGTATAAGAGATAAAGATGAATTTAAACAATCTTGCTGTAATGCTTGGGCAAACGACTATGGTTTTATCACAATCAATAGTGATAAAAAAGTACATGATAGAGTTATAGAAGATTTGTTCACTGACTAGGCTTCGCCTCGAGGGGCTTTGCCCCGACTAGATGTTAAAGAAATTAAAAAGGTAAAGTAGTAATTCCATCAGGTAGAATCTTTCTTTTATCATCAAATGGATCTAATGCTAATTTGTGTTCCTCCTTTAAATACATTTTATGTTTCCTTGAATTAAGTCTATAATTACATGCTGCTTTTATTTCATTATTAAATAATGCATTCTTATAATCTTGAAATGTTATTTGGTTAGCCACCGATGCCTTTGAAATACCTTTTAATGTTTTATGTGTTTTATTGTTTCTTGTTGTATCATAACAGTAACATTTGGCTTTTAGAAATACAGCTTCTGTTATGTACTCCTCATTTCCTTCTAGTTCATCTTTTACTTTACATAAATCAGAAGGATGAATGATATCTTTTATTTTATCTATTTCTTTATCAAGTGATGAATTGTATGGTACTGTTAATTCTAAGAAAACGGAATCCGTATCGCTGAAATGAAGTTTATAGTTTTCACCATAAGCAGGTGCTAAATAATCATATATAAAATTATACATAAATAGTTTAGCTAGTTCTAATATAGTGAATCCTATAAAATTAAACTTATCATGTTTCACAATGCTTCTTCTTAGATGAACAGCACATAGGTTATCACTAAATCTAGTAGTTCTTTTATACGTTGGTTTCCTAGTTAAATTTTGGAAACGATCTTTATTATAAACTATTTCTATGTTCTGTCTGTTACGTACATTCTCTAAAGTTTTACCATAAAATGCGTTATTCATTAATTTAAAGAATACGTTTCCAAAGTCATCTTTATTTCTTTTAGCTATTTTACGTTTCTCTATATTAAATTCTATATAATTTTTTAACCACTTAGATTTCTTATATATTAGTTTCCTATGAATCTTAATAAGTGACATTCCATGATCTAAATACCAATCTAACATCCTTCCTTCAATAACATATTTTTCTTTATTACTTTGTGTTAACATGAGTTTCTTGGTTGGTCTGTATTTTTTAGGTATTATGGACTTTTGGTAATCTGTAAAATCGTCCATATTAGGCACTTTATTTTCAGGACAGAACGGGAAATACTTTGTCGTGTCTTTTAGTTCATCAGGGTACTTTAAGTCAACTTCATACACATATCCATGTCCATCTTCAACAGTACGTTCATAAACTAATTTATCACACCACTCCATCTCACCTGTAGGCAATTCTTGTATCATGCAAGAAGAATATAAACTATTAAAATCATAATATAACAAATAGTTCTCTCTCATAAACTCATCAATTGCATTTTCACGTTCTACTCCTTCTCGTTTCGTTCGAAAAATTTCTAATATCTTTTCTTTCTCCTCTGGTGATAAAGGTTTCATTATTCCATAAGTATCAGGATTCACTTTCTTATTGTAACATTTAACATATCTATTACCTAAAACAGATGATACACCGCCTCTAATTCCAGATTCAAAAAATAATAATTTATCATATGTATTTTCTTTATAATGTTTAATTTTAACGGACTTTGTCCTAGAGCCATCGGCTTGAACACCAGTATGTTTAAGTCCTGCTAACCATGTTAAACCTGGTGTAGAATAGCAATAACATGGATCTATTCCGTAATATTCAATACACATGTCACGGAAGTTTTCAAATAGATCGGCTAGTATTAACACATCTATCTGAAGATACTTCATTGTGTAATTGTACATAGTGATGCAATTGAGTTCTGCCCAATTCTTCTGTGCTTCTGCATAATCTTCTTCTGATAGTTCTGATTGTTTCAATGTTGTTTTAAATTTGTCACGTGGTGGAAGTTGTTGTTCTTGCATTATTTCATTTATCCTGTTTATGTCTCCAGTTAAGTACTCATACGGAAATATGCCTTTAAGAGGACTCAAGTTATATTTGTTTAATACTTTACATTGTTCAGGTTTTAATGTTTTACCCATGGCTTCCAATGAATAAGGAGTAAAAAATCTAAATGCATCTAATATTCTAATACAACCAAATTGCATAGAGAAGTATTCTTCTTCTGTTTTACATAGTATGTTTGTTCTTAATTGCTGTAATATTTTCGAAGAGAATAACTCTTTTATTATTAGATGGAAATCATACTTAGAACCATTGTAGAAATATAAAGGAAAAAAGTTATATCTAAATTTATTTGCATTAAGATTACAAGAATTATGCGCCGCACCTCTATATAAACCATTTAGATGATCATGATCTATTACTTTGTCGGCAGAGCCGTCGCTTCGCTTATCTTTGTCTAACTCTTTACCACAGTAATAACAATTCTTTTCATTATTAAATTGTACTAATTGTTCAGACGTTAATGGAAGCATTGGTTTATTTGTTTTAAGCAATTGTGAAAAACGCCCCTGCAATTCTTCTATTGTGTTAACAAACTTTATAGCACTATCCTCGCCATAGTACTGGTAATATTCTGATTGAAACAAATTGGGATAATTTGAATGAATGTACATTCCCCAACATAATGGTTTTTGCTCAAACAAATTATTGTTACATTTGTCTGTAATTTTAACATTATATGCTTCGAAATCACAATATATTGTAAAGGGTACTTTATTTTTGTAATACCATTTATTATATTCTAAATAATCTTCTTTTGGAAACGTATTTCTGACTGCTTCATTTTGTTGACAATTTACCAAGTGATTATTTAATGCTTGTTCAGACCTAAAACTTGTCATACATTGGAGACAGGGGAAATTAGTATGATCTGAAGTTCTTGTAAAAATCGAAACATCTTTACACAATATGTAATGACCTTTATAATATAGTATATTTGCTTGTGCCGGTTGTATTAACTGCTGTAACTGCTGTTGATATTGCTGCTGTAACATCTGTAACTGCTGTTGATATTGCTGCTGTAACATCTGTAACTGCTGTTGATATTGCTGCTGTAACATCTGTAACTGCTGTTGATACTGCTGCTGTAACATCTGTAACTGCTGTTGATATTGCTGCTGTAACATCTGTAACTGCTGTTGGTCTCCAGAAGTAACAGGACGTCCTTTATAATTATTATGATTAACCATTATGGGTGTTAATGTCTTTTTAATTTCATATTGTTCTGTACATATAATAGTTCCTTGATAAATAATAATATGAAACATATAGTTATGTCGTTCATTATACCGTATTTCTGTTTCACATAATCTTTTGTTACTTAAGTAAAATTCTTTTACGTTTGCATAGACAGTGTCATTAATTGTAACATTACCAGTATATAAGGGAGTAATATTCCCCACAGAAATATACTTCACATTTAATTCAAACACATTAACTTCTATTAAATCTTTGTTCTTTTTATGAAACTTTGTTAGCTTATTATAATCATATGGAAATTCATCTAATCCATCAGACAGATCAAATTCATTTATGTATTCTTCTTTATTATAATGACTTAGTCTTTCTTTAACATGATGTGCAGGATGTAAATGTGCTATAACACTCCACAAGAAACAATACGGATCATCATTTTGAATGTTAATTATTTGTGGTGAACTGAAAGGTAGGGGTATGTAACTACCACCTGTATTATTTTTATATTTGTCAATTACTATTTTCTTAGATACTATTCTAACAAGCTTCCAACCAGATTCACGCAATTGAGCTTCAGTTATAGCATCTTTTAATTTATTAATCATTGTTTCAAATATAGGTTCTATATCCTCTACATTATGAATTTCTTGTGTTTTACTGAAATGGCCTTGTACTATTTCTTCAATATTCCCATCAGGTGCAGTCTTTGTGTAACGTACTTCTACATTCATATAACATTTGAAAGATTTTCTAAATATGTTATAAAAGTTATATAGAATATCATAAAAAGTTTCATCGGTTTCTACAGATTCATCATACTCATCATGTTCATCATTAAATAAAAACCTTACATCTACTTCAGGTTCATCTATTACACTAAAAACTTTTTTATATTCTGAATGTGAATAATCATTAAATACTCTGTTAACTTCTATATCAGTAGGTAATGTTTTTAGATAGTTTATATATTCATTCATTCTCGTTATATTACTTGCATCATGTCGTTCTACATTCTGTAAATGCATACGACTCTTTAAATGAGATTTATAACCTCTAGGCGTCTGTAACTGTTTGTTACATATGTTGCAATATAGGTTACCCTCTTCCATTTTACTTTTTTTTTAATAAAAAATTTATGTTTTAATAAAAAATTTATGTTTTACTTTTTAATAAAAAAATTTATGTTTTTACCTAGAACCTCGGTTCCGCCAACTGCATCTTCGATGCCAAGACGCGAAGCGTCAACTTCGTTGGATATACAGGAATATTTAATTCATTTAATGCCTCTAGATCGTAAGCTGTTAAATGTTCTTTCTTAACCAACCACCATAAATTATTATAAGCTAAAAATACTCTGAAACTTCGTAGACACGGTGGTAAGTATCCATTTTTAATATGTGGTTTTAAACCGTGTTTTAGTTTATAGTCTTTAACGAACTCTATGTATTTATGATGGTAATGAAATTTAACTTCTTTCTTTGAATTTACAGGGTTTGTAGGATGACGATAATTTTTTAAAACTGGTACGTGTTCTATTTTATAGGCCTTTGTCCTCTGAGTTTCACTCACCTCATTAATCATTTTTAAAACAAAAATTACAGTTTATGTACTTCCTCTATTATTGGACGCATAGCACTTAATGTATTTTTGGCATCAGAGACTAGAGGTTGTACATTCTTTAATACATCAGGGAGATCATTAATTCCTGTTCTAATAACATCTAGGGTATCTCTACTCTCTAATCGTTTCGGGGTTGGTATCTTTAGTACATTATTTAAATAATGATCGAAATAGAAATAAAATGTTTCAGGTATGATAGTTAGCATGAACTACATTCATATGTTTATTTAATAATGCTTTATTTAATAATGCTTTATTACGAAAAGATAAATTACAGATTTCGCATAGAACCTTGGTTCCGTTGTCTGCATCTTCGTTGCCGAGACGCGAAGCGACGACTTTGTTGGTCAATATATTTTTAGCAGAAAAAAAATAATCTAGAAAAAATGATGTTAACAAATGTTGGCGGTTGTGCTTACATTTCAAATAATCAAGAATCAGACATAGACCTAGACAACTATATCATGAAAACTGGAGACGTTTTAACAGGTCCGTTACATCTTTCTATTCTTCCACAACAAAGTACTGAGTTGGTAAATAAAGAATATGTTGATAAACAGTTGGATAAACAGTTTGATAGAATTGTGTCACTGCTGTCTCCACTAATGAAAGAAACCAAGCTTCTAAAGCAGAATGATGAAAGACTGCAAGAAAAGCTAACAGACCTAAGTAGCAAACATGGAAATATAGAAGCAGATATATCAAAACTTTTTAAAAAGATTTCAGAACAATCAAGAATTTTAATATTACTTTCTTTAAATTTAAGGGGTGCCATTATAAAGAATACAAATCAAAATAAACAACTGAAAGAAGAGTTAGAAAAAGTTAGCGAAAAGAATCGAAAATTATTACAACACTTTCAACAGATGCAAACCACATTCCAAAAAAGTGTTGATGAATTACGTAGCCGAATCACACAACAAGTAAAGCACATAAACAGAATAAGAAATGAAGTAAACTCACTTAATCAAAAGGTTAGTGAATTGAAGACCCTTAAAACGAATTTAGATAAAGGAAATAAGGAACAGTTGAATGCTATTAAAGTTCAATTGGCTGCTCTTAAAACAGAAGTAAAGAAAAGTGAGAAAAAATTAAAAGTAAATGAAAAAGAAATTAAAGTACATCACACGCTGCTTGACGCAATAGATAAAGTGCAACAGGCAATTAATAAAGTTATCGCGAAGCTGTTGTCCATTCACAAACGTAAATCTTAATAGAATTTAGCCGAACGGCCCAAAGGTCCTCAGGTTACTAACCAATAGAACCTTGTTCAGAGGCTTTAGCCGATCCCAAAAAAGGTCTCAGTTACTAACCAACCACAAACGTAAATATTTTTCCCAAAAGTCAAATTTAAGCTTAAAAAAATGCCTATAATTTATCAACACAATCTTAAACATTTTGCTTCAAATCAAAGAATTGCTCATGAACCACGTATGAATCCTGTTTATCATTATGATAATAGAGAAACAGTCGGAACACAAAAGTTCCTAGGCACCGCAGGTGCCGTTCACACGGAAGGAGCTGGCATCTTTTCTGGTATCGGCAGTATCGTTAACTTGATTAAAAATAATAAAGATTTAATTTCATCTGCTGCAAAAGGAGCAGCTGCTATAGGTAGTACAGCTAGTGCAATATCGAATGCTGTTAAGTCACAAAACGAATTAAAACAACTAGAAGCTATTCGCAAACTTAGGAATGATGCAAAAGAAATGCAAAAAGACAAAAAGCTCTCAGAGGAAACAAAAAACAAAATTGCACAATTAGCGAAGATGGAAAGTAAACATGATGAAAAAACAATTGAAGAAATGAGAGGAAATGGTCTAGCAAAATTCTAGTAGCAAAATTCTAGTACCAAACTGATTTTTTCTAATAAAAAATATAATGTCAACTCTGATCGAAAGCAAATTTAGATTAGATGATCCCCCGTTTGTCAGTTATAATCAAAAAAAGAATGACTATATAAGAATTGCTATGAACCCCGGTTCTTCAGGAAGAGTGAATACTGGAGGTGACTTAATTTTTGAAGTTGATAATCAGCAAAGTTATTTATATTTACCCGATTCATTTTTACACTGTGAATATTCACTATATTCTGATGCTGATTTTACAACACCATTACCTGCTACGGATAATATTACATTAGAAAACAATTTCTTTCCAAGACTATTTACACAAATGCGTTTAGATGTTGCAACACAAAATATAGAAACCATAAGTGATTCACCTGGTATTATTGATTCGATGCTTCGATTTGTTACAATAGGTGAAAATACTAAAATGCATGAAATCGAAGGATGGTTTCCTGATAACCATACCGGCATACTTAAAGATGATTTAACTCACACTGGAACAGATGCAGCAGGAATTGCGAAAGATGTAGAAAACATAGTGAAACAGTTAAACAGTACACAAAATAGCTCATATCAGAAAAGACGTAATTTTAATAATAAAAGTAAACAAACTGTTGATTGGTCATTGTCTCCATTATTTGGATATTTAGATTATGAGAAAATATCATGTCAATTGAAATTCAAACTCATAGTTCATCGCACTGTAAATAATGAATCAATATTTTATGGAACGGCTGGGAAGAAAGCATATTTAAAAATTGATAGACTTGAATGGTGGGTAAAACACATTACTCCTAGTTTAGAGGTTGAAACAACTATTACGAAAAGATTAAATACGAACAAACCAATTCCAGTAAGTTTTATGAAGCGTACTGCGAGCTCTGTCACGTTTACTGAACAAAGATTTAACTGGCATTTCACAAGGACATCAAATACTCCAAGATATTTTTTGCTCACTTTTCAAAAGAATGAAACAGCCAGTTTTGATAAGAACAATAGTCTTTTCCATATTAATTCAATTCGAAGTTTACAAATTTCATTAAATCAAACACGTTATCCTATCGATCCATTAAGATTTGATAACACCAATAATCAGTTTATGGAAGGATATGATGCCTATAGAAATCTATGCCGAGAATTTGGAGTAGAAGCACAATTAACTCCTGTAGATTGGAAGAATTTATATCCTGTTTTATGCTTTGATTTAAGTGCACAATCGGAAGATATTATTAAGAATGGTTGTGATGTGACAATTAATATTGAAAAAACAAATTCCACAACCTCATTGATGGCTTATGGTTTATTGCTAGAAGACGCCGAATATTCTATTGAAATTCTTAATGGAAAGATGGTTAGGATCGGCTAAAGCCAGAGGACCTTTGGTCCGATCGGCTAAAGCCAGAGGACCCTTGGTCCGATCGGCTAAAGGCAGAGGAGCTTCGCTCCGATCGGCTGAAGCCTCTGAACAAAGTTCTATAGGTTAGTAACCTGAACAAAAAGTGATAGGCTAAGCCCAAGACTATAAATTTTTTGTTAAAAAATGAATAATGAAACGGTTGAATTAAAACTACGTAACATCATTGACAAAAATACCCCTAAAGCTATTACGATTAACAAAAAGAAGTATTACATAAGTAAACCAATGATAGAGAATATCAAATTACAAGAAGAAAAGAATGGCGGGATTCTCCCATTAATTCCACTAATAATAGGTGGTATAGCAGCAGCAGGAAGTGTTGCAGGCGGGACAGCTGGTATTGTCCAGGCAGTAAATAAAAATAAATCAGAGAAGGCAGCATTAGAAGAACAAAAACGTCATAATAGGGAGTTAGAGAAAGCTGCTAGAGGTGAGGGAATAGTAGATAATTTTATTAGTAAATTAAATTTAGCTAATGAAGGGAAACGAGTTCTTAAAAATGTCCTACACAATATTGATGATTTGATTCAAA
Source organism: Prostheceraeus crozeri (assembly GCA_907163375.1). Classification (NCBI taxonomy): domain Eukaryota; kingdom Metazoa; phylum Platyhelminthes; order Polycladida; family Euryleptidae; genus Prostheceraeus; species Prostheceraeus crozeri. The sequence continues at coordinate 55,332 of CAJQUW010006118.1, read as the reverse complement.
TAAAAGAAACAAAAGACGGATCTGGCATATATCTAAATCCTAGTATGGTACGATAAGATTTTAATCTTTAAAAATGAATTTGAATAACTTAAGAATTTCAAATCTAGATCTAATGGATTATCTCTTAAAAGGTGACAAGAACAAAGTTCCACACCACACCGGAGGTGACAAGAACAAAGTTCCACACCACTTCGGTGGTGATATACAAAAAGCATTAGAAAACTTTCCTGGCTTTATTTGGAGTAAATATTCGAAAGAGAAACATCTACCTGGGCATAATTTTACTGGCCCCGGCACAAGATTAGATTTAAGATTAAACGATGATAACACACCTAGAGAAAATAGTAAACCAATAAATAGAGTAGACGCCGCCGCTTATAAACATGATTTAGCTTATCGAAATCATGACCTAAGTTCTCGACATGAAGCAGATAAGAAAATGATACAAGAATTAGATAGTATTCAGAATCCTACATTTAGAGAAAAAATTGAAAGAATGTTTGTTAAGAAAGCTTTACAAGCAAAAATGCTTTTTGGCCAGGGGATAGATGAAACTTTAGTTCCGTCAACTTCGTTGAATGAAACGGCAGCAAAGTTGTCTGAGAGCAACGCTCGAACCTACGCGTCCGAAATGTCGAATGACCCAAGCCGCTATGCGTCTGAAATTCATAGGGAATACAGAAAGCCGAAATATCTATTGAAAGTAAAAGTATTTAATAAAGATGATATTTGGAGTGCAGATCTAATAAATATGCCTAATGAAAGAGGGTTCAAGTACGCATTGACCGTTATAGATTTATATACACGATATGCTTGGGTAAAGCCTTTAAAAAACAAAAGTGGTCTGTCAGTTAAATATGCGTTTGAAGAAATCTTTAAAGAAAATAATAGAACACCAAAGAAGCTATTCGTTGATAAAGGGTCCGAGTTTTATAACCGAAATGTAAAGCCACTATTTGAAACTGTTTATTCCACAGAAAATGCAGGAAAAGCTGTAGTAATAGAGCGCTTTAATAGAACGCTAAAAGGTAAGATCTTTAAGAAATTTACTCAGCAAGGAAATCAGAAATGGTTAAAAATATTACCAGGAATTGTAGATGAGTACAATAATAAAGTTCATTCTGGTATTGAAGAAACCCCAAAGAATGCTTCTGACGACCCTGATTTAATCCGAAAGAAAATATTCGAAAATAATTATTCAAATGAGAGTAATCCGAATTTACAGAAACGTAAGCCGAAATTTAAAATTGGAGATAGGGTGCGAATATTTAAATATAAGAACAAATTTGAAAAAGGCTTTGTTGGCTATTGGACTAAAGAAATATTTGAAGTTTGCAAAATAAATCAAAGTTATCCGATTACTTATGAAATTAAAGATTTAGATGATGAAGATATCAGAGGCCGTTTTTATCAAAATGAATTACAACGAAGCGAGCTTTGATCTTTAGGTGGCGCTTTAGCTAGCTTCGTTTTGGAACTTTAATTACAGTAATTGATACTAACGTTTTTCGGCAATTAAATTCCCTTAATCAATTTCTTTATTCAATTCTAACATAATATCAAGAAATGGTACTCCTTTTTGTAATTTATACAAAACATATAAACATAATTGACCACAGTAAGTTGTTCCTGGTTTCTGAATTTGAAATGTATTATAAATTCCAGTTCCAAATAATTCTTTGACTTCATTTGTTGGAGGCAATCCATAAGAGTCGAAGTAGTAATTATCCCCATTTTTAGTTCTATGTCCCGCTGACCAATGTACGCCGTTTTGGTCTGAAGTGTGAAGATTCGTTATGAAATTTACATTATTTTTATTTTTTAGTTGACATAATTCGTCACGCATTAAGACGTGGAAATTCCTTATTCCTAATTGTTTAGCCATTTTCTCTAGATGAAAGTTTGTAGTTGTTTGTTTACCGTATTGTTTTAGTAAGTATTTTATGTTACTCATTTTATAATAAATAAATAAATTTCTTGTAGGATCCCCCTCCAGGAGAAGAAATGTGAGAAAAGGGGGGATTGATTTAAAACTGTCTCATAATGATGACTTACTTTACTAGTTATTCGATTTGAAATGATTATATTATAATTATTCTAATCTACATTGTTTTACAGATTTCCATTTTCTTCATGAACTTCATCCGTTAATAAAAGGGATTGTTTAAAATTGCTATAACAACTATCTTGCATATCGGAGTTTATAAGTTCTAAATTTAGAAGAAGAATTGCTTTTATTGTCAATCCATGAGTTCACAATAGCAACTACTTTTAATCAATTCATGCGGAGAGAGGAAACGCTAAATGGATTTTGTGAACGCATTTGCATTTGCAAAACTCACTTTAAAACATGATTCTGAAAATAATTTACGTAGGCGTAAATTGAACTGTCAAAATTTTACCGACGCGTAAATTGAACTGTCAAAATTTTACCGACGCGTAAATTGAACTGTCAAAATTTTACCGATGCGTAAATTGAAATGACAAGATTGCGCTATTCACAATAATTTTAGGGAAAAGCTGTTATTTGTTTTCCTTTGCGAGAACAATAAATCTCTCTCTCTTCAATCATCACTCCTTATCTTTTGATTAAGTGCGGATAGCAACCGTTTTGTTTCATGAATTCATTGTTTCACTGTTGCAAGTGACGTTGTAAAAACACCTGTACCTGTTAAAGCTGTAGCAACAACAGGAATTGTAAGAACGCCAGATGAAATGACAATAGTGAGAGCGCCTAAAGACATTGTTAAGAATACTCCAACTCCTTGTGTTACATTCTTCACTATAGTCCATCTTTTTCTTAATTTATTATAATGTTCTAGTTTTGACAATAGTTGTGTCTCCTTATCTTTCATGTACCTGACTCTATCTTTGTGTTTTGCTTTATCCATTTGTTCCAATATGGGATATAAAGGGGCTGATGGTTCTTTTGTTTTTTCATCTTCCATTTTTAAATGAATATTTTTGTTCATATTCATTTTTGTAACTGTAAATTTCAGGAGGCCCCTATTTTTGTATTTTGATTTGCTAAATTTCAAGAGGACCCTATTTTTGCATTTTGATTTGCTAAATTTCAGGAGGGGGTCTAATTTTGCATTTTGGGGCTGATTTTGCAGGTAGGGTAGTTAATTTTGGGCATTTTGGGCTGATTTTGCAGGTATGTTAATTTTTTTTTTAAAAATTATTGGGTGTTCTGGGAGGACCCTATTTTTAGCATTTCTGTGACAAATTTCAGGAGGGGGTCTAATTTTGCATTTTGGGGCTGATTTTGCAGGTAGGGTAGTTAATTTTGGGCATTTTGGGCTGATTTTGCAGGTATGTTAATTTTTTTTTTAAATTATTGGGTGTTCTGGGAGGACCCTATTTTTAGCATTTCTGTGACAAATTTCAGGAGGGGGTCTAATTTTGCATTTTGGGGCTGATTTTGCAGGTAGGGTAGTTAATTTTGGGCATTTTGGGCTGATTTTGCAGGTATGTTAATTTTTTTTTTAAATTATTGGGTGTTCTGGGAGGACCCTATTTTTAGCATTTCTGTGACAAATTTCAGGAGGGGGTCTAATTTTGCATTTTGGGGCTGATTTTGCAGGTAGGGTAGTTAATTTTGGGCATTTTGGGCTGATTTTGCAGGTATGTTAATTTTTTTTTTAAATTATTGGGTGTTCTGGGAGGACCCTATTTTTAGCATTTCTGTGACAAATTTCAGGAGGGGGTCTAATTTTGCATTTTGGGGCTGATTTTGCAGGTAGGGTAGTTAATTTTGGGCATTTTGGGCTGATTTTGCAGGTATGTTAATTTTTTTTTTTAAATTATTGGGTGTTCTGGGAGGACCCTATTTTTAGCATTTCTGTGACAAATTTCAGGAGGGGGTCTAATTTTGCATTTTGGGGCTGATTTTGCAGGTAGGGTAGTTAATTTTGGGCATTTTGGGCTGTTTTTGCATGTATTTTAATTTTTTTTTTTAAATTATTGGGTGTTCTGGGAGGACCCTATTTTTAGCATTTCTGTGACAAATTTCAGGAGGGGGTCTAATTTTGCATTTTGGGGCTGATTTTGCAGGTAGGGTAGTTAATTTTGGGCATTTTGGGCTGATTTTGCAGGTATGTTAATTTTTTTTTTTAATTATTGGGTGTTCTGGAGGACCCTATTTTTAACATTTCTGTGACAAATTTCAGGAGGGGGTCTAATTTTGCATTTTGGGGCTGATTTTGCAGGTAGGGTAGTTAATTTTGGGCATTTTGGGCTGATTTTGCAGGTATGTTAATTTTTTTTTTTAATTATTGGGTGTTCTGGGAGGACCCTATTTTAACATTTCTGTGACAAATTTCAGGAGGGGGTCTAATTTTGCATTTTGGGGCTGATTTTGCAGGTAGGGTAGTTAATTTTGGGCATTTTGGGCTGATTTTGCAGGTATGTTAATTTTTTTTTTAAAATTATTGGGTGTTCTGGGAGGACCCTATTTTTAGCATTTCTGTGACAAATTTCAGGAGGGGGTCTAATTTTGCATTTTGGGGCTGATTTTGCAGGTAGGGTAGTTAATTTTGGGCATTTTGGGCTGATTTTGCAGGTATGTTAATTTTTTTTTTAAAAATTATTGGGTGTTCTGGGAGGACCCTATTTTTAGCATTTCTGTGACAAATTTCAGGAGGGGGTCTAATTTTGCATTTTGGGGCTGATTTTGCAGGTAGGGTAGTTAATTTTGGGCATTTTGGGCTGATTTTGCAGGTATGTTAATTTTTTTTTTAAAATTATTGGGTGTTCTGGGAGGACCCTATTTTTAGCATTTCTGTGACAAATTTCAGGAGGGGGTCTAATTTTGCATTTTGGGGCTGATTTTGCAGGTAGGGTAGTTAATTTTGGGCATTTTGGGCTGATTTTGCAGGTATGTTAATTTTTTTTTTAAATTATTGGGTGTTCTGGGAGGACCCTATTTTTAGCATTTCTGTGACAAATTTCAGGAGGGGGTCTAATTTTGCATTTTGGGGCTGATTTTGCAGGTAGGGTAGTTAATTTTGGGCATTTTGGGCTGATTTTGCAGGTATGTTAATTTTTTTTTTTTAAAATTATTGGGTGTTCTGGAACGGCCTATATTATATTACTATAGTTGGCAGTCCTGTTATATAGACTTTGCGTCTCATGTGTCTGCATGTATCAGAGGCTAAACAATGTGATAGGACCTCAATTTCATGCTCAGGGAAGACAGAACATGCTTAGCGGTTCACCCGTAGTTCAAGCGGCAGCGCAGACAACCGAGGACGACGCGCAAACTATAAACGCTCGCCCGCGCGTAGTCATAAACATTACCCATGTTTTAACAGCATCAGATCAACTGATTTCTGACTCTTAGTTCTGCGCGTATGTACGCGGGTAGAAGAATAGAATGTCCTTAACCACGGATGTTTGGGGTGTTCCGTAATTACGTGTGAATCACGCGTGTCATGTCACCTAGAGCAATATTGAATAATCATTTCAAGTAAAAAAAATGAAGAATCAACTCATACCGCGACCCTGACATCACCAATAGGCTACAACTAAATGATCAGTTGTTCTTCGGCAGTCAAACAGAAATCCTCGTTACATATAAGAACGAATTTTTCGTTGAATTCAAATAACTATCATGTCATTCATTTATTATCTTGTATAAAAGTACTTACACTAACTACTGTTGGAATTTTTTTTGCATCGACATTAAGGACTACCCTTTATATCGGAAGAGAAATTATGCATTTCCTGTTTAAAAAATGTATGGGTTTATATGGTTAATCGCATAACAATTTTGCTGACAATGAATCGCGCTGTGTGTTGAGAGAAGGACAGATTAGATTGCTAATCAACATTTCGTAAATGAGGAGGTCAAATTTATTATCAATATTATTACTGACATTATCAATGTCAAAACGAATTTTTTTCGAGCGTGCTAAAGAGGATAAGTAGGTATTCGGCCAACGGTTTGCATCGTCAAAATGAGCTTGGTGATAATCTTGTTGTCATTGATAATGTCAATCTTGAATACTGCAAAAGTATATTTGACCTCCTCATTCATGAAATGCTGATTATCAGCAATCCGTTATTGTCTCAACACGCAGCGCGATTCAGTGTCGGCATAATTGCTAAGTGAACAAGACATCTAACATCTTAGCATCTGTTTTTCATGAGCATTACGCAAGCTTTATACATATATTTCTTTTTCCGCCTATTTCTTTCCAAGATAATTTCAGAAAAACTATAAATCGCTTTGTGTTTCACTACTGAAGATGTTGCTGATACACATCAGAAAGCTTGATTTTATGAAACAGTCCTATATGATCATAGAATAGAATTGTTGAATTCCTTCCTGTCAAGGGAGGTTTTCATTGTCAAATCAATTAAATTGTGGTGTCAGTGGCTGAGTAATTTATAGTGCTTTACCGAGCGATCTTTCTGTCCAGTGATCGAACCCCGAAGATGTCATTGGAAGTCGATAGGGAGGTCATCCGGGTTAAAAGATCGCTTACGCTTCAGATAAAAGTCATTATGTCAACATCGTCAAAGTCCCAGCATGGAAGAGTGGCGCTAAAACATTATTTTTTAATGTCAGAGATGAAAAGACCTCTCCTTTAATTTAGCGAAAATTGTGCAGTACAGATGAATGATGAAGGCTGGCCGGTCAGGATGGAATTTTTGGGATCTGCTCCACTTTCTTTATAAAGACGAAATACCACATTTCCAAAACGAATAATAAACATATAATTTACGGCATAGCAATAGAAGATTTCGAACTGGACTATATGACGAAAAATGTTGTTTTCTATAGCGCCTTATCATGATTCTTGAGTTAAGTCTTTTTATTTCAAAGAAATTTCAGAAATTGAAGATTCAAGTGAATCATCAATGAAAGCAAGCTACGTGAAGCACAGCACAATCCAAATGAAAAAAGAAAATTTTAAAACGACGCTTCGTGTCACGATACTTCAAAGTTGGAAGCTAAAGTTAATCCATGTGGCTATTTCACAACATGCGTGTTGCATGTAACCAATGCATTTGAGATTCTCAGGTGATATGCACGCTGTGAGAAGTCCAAATGACAGAAATTACTTTTGGAGGAATGATGCGATGCTGTTATATCGCTTCTGTTACTTGGGAGACATGTTGGATGAAAGGAAAGATCTATGCCTCATCCATCAGAGCATACATGACTTGCGGAAGTGAGGCAGCTGTAGGAAAGAGAAGAATGAAGGCAGAAAGATGTGTGGAGAATCTCTCGATAGAGTGGTCAGCACAGTCCTTCTGGGGTGCCTGAGTCTGTAGTCGATCGATGAGATTTCCTTAGAAAGCAACCATTCCAATGTATATCTGTAAGGTGGCATGGTTCAGCTTAGAATCTTCAAATATGTAATGAAGGAATACTTGCACAGCCCATAGATTTCGAATGATTAGGTTGAGACAGAAGGATGACTAGGGCCTACGTAATATGGTATTGCTTGTAAAGTTTTAATCAGCAGCAAATTTGAATTTCCACTACTCTGTTGGATGTCTATGGCACAATAAATGATGAGGACGTGATTTACAAACTCATTCATAAAATGCTGCAAAAATATTGGAAGCGATCCCTGTGCAAACAGAAAGTCGGCCAAAGTCTGGGCCAAACCACCACTCCAATTGTTCTGAAGTTACAAAATAAAATGTGTATTTGATTAGAGAATTAATCGCGTGATTCATCAGGATCGTTGATAGGAGATGGAACCCTGTGCAGACGGAAAGTCGGCCAAAGTATGGGCCTAAGTCGGCAAACAATTTCGGTCCGAACGCGACGTGTCTGGACGCCCTAAGTCGGCCCGGGTTCGGCTGGTCGACTTCGACCCGTAGTGTATTGACCGCATCTAGCGGGTCGATCTGTGGTGGCCGAATCCAGTCCGCGAGATCTGCGTTGGCTTGCCTTAACCTAACCACATGCAATAAGCAATAACAACTACTCAGATGATGAAACTTACCTAGATTGAGTCCACTGAAGGTCAATTTTGTAAACGTAGACATCGGGATTCAGGTTGATTGTACCTCAAACAAGTTCAAATCTTGAATACAATGGATAATAGCAATCATATCCAGTGGTATTCAAAACTATCGTAGATGAGGTTCATTAGGATATTCTGCTCCTAAATTTTGATGTTTGAAACCAACAAAAATACATTATAAGCGAATAAAGATAGTAAAACACAGACAAACTGTGGACAATGATGTAAAACATAAACCATGTAGAGCTCTAACGACACATAATAGAGAAGTATATGACAGAAATGAGCATTAATTTATTGTAAGATGAAAGAAGGTGATAATTAATCTAAACTATTTTTATATTTCATCATTCCAATAATTTACAACAGCGCGAGTTAACAACATGCCGTTAAAGCAGAAAGTCCGATGAATTTGATATTTAATTTAAAATGATTTCTCCTTTAGATTTCTCCTGAAATAAATAACAACGTACCGCAAGATGGTTTACTTACACATCCAAACCAACCGTGTAGTGAACCATTCGAACCTGTGACTTATTTTCAAAGTTTGCGACTTGTTGCCAAACGGGGTTGAGAAGGGAAGAACGTGGTCCCGGCGGAAATTCACATTTCAAGGAGGCCCAAAAAGGCCAACAAAACAATACTTAATGCCTAGCTATTGCTAATACAAAATCCGCAGAAATTTCTCATCCCCTAAATATTAGAAAAAAAATTTCAATCCCGATTCACGACCTTATATTTTAAATGAAGCTTCTTGTAATGACACCCGACGTCCTGCATGTTGACTTGATCACGGGAATAACCCTATGCTGGTGAAATCAAAACATTCGGAGGCAGTGACAAGAATAGCCTTACAACATATTTACACATTACAAAATACTGTCGATCACATCAGTTTGCAACCAAATGCTTCAAGGATTAAATGCAGAAATACATACTCAATACTGAAAAAAGTGAATCATTCGGAAGCAGTTACAAAGAATCGCAAAAAATTACTTGTCACAGTCGGCAGACGATGAAACGTCAGGTGTCATTTTATGAAGTTTTCTTCAATATATAAGGTCGTTAATTAATTGTGAGTGAAATTCTGCTTTTTTCAACCAATGGCCAACCTCCCGTGAGACTATAAACTGAAACATTAGCGTACACACGGAAATTAAATGGCATGAATAATTACAGTGATATGGCATAATTTTCTCCTTTTAATTTTTTTGTTTGCTTATGAGAATGCTTTCAATTGCCTAAACTCTTTTTCATGTAGAATAGGCCTAATTAAGCAGCCAACTGCCTAATTATGCTATATTACACGTAGGCTTGACAAAACGACAGACGGCTTGCTCACAAACTACATTATTGAGAAGCATCAATCAGCGAATTGAATTTTTTACGATGGATGACATTCATGTTTATTCACCACTCCTGTTTTTAGGAAATATGCTTCAATATCAAGGATCGAACTTTCCCTATGCAAACGTAAATGTCGGACCGTGTCCGGGCCGACAACAGCAAAGTGCGACTCTTCGGCCATCTTGAGCAGTTTCAATTCAAGTGAAGTTTCCATCGTAATTTGTATCATCTGTGTTATGATATGAACTGCGAAAGATGTTTCAATATGAAATAAATGGAAATGTTTTTATAACCACACATTTTTATGAATGTCGGCACAAGTGCGTCATAATTCGGTCAATCGACTTTCGGCAGAACTTCGGCAACACGAAAAACGTAGCTGACTTCGGAACATAGCGATTAATCGCACTGTGACGGGAATCCTGCATTGGGTACTATATTTAGAAGTCCGTATAAGGCGCTCAGGTAGAAATGCCATCATTTTCCGATGTTTCATGAGTATGCATGTACGATAGTCAGTTTTCATTATTATTTCCGATGTTTCACGAGTATGCATGTACGATAGTCAGTTTTCATGATTATTTATAAAGCATGACTTCATTCTAATGTATCCCGACTACTTTAATTACCTAATTTATATTTCTGACCTATTCTAAAAGGGGATTATGATGTCTTCATGATGGCGAGCCTCCCGAATTCGAACATTGCAATGCATTTCTTCGCCGCGCGCTACGTCTATCAGTCAGTTCACGGATTCCTCATGCGGTGTGTGGATGTGAATCAACTCGTCGAACAGGTGACGGTGCAGTTTTCTCTATTCATTGAAGATAGTATACATGTTGCTATCCTTTGTTAAAGATCATCACCGCGGATATGTGTGTATACCAAAATGGAGAGTATATACAGGGTGATTAAAAAAAACGATTTATTTTTAAATGGATATAAAACATGTTTGTTTTAGTGATAGAAATTCGTTACAAGTTCAGATATTAGGCATATGTCTTCAATTTGACGAAGGAATCGTTCAAATTATGTATTGCTTAGGTAGATCTCAAAAATTATTATTATTTTATCCTGCATGTAAATATTTACCCGAAATCAGTCCAAAGAAGACCGAAATATTCCCATTGATAGAGTTTTCCATAGTTATAAAACAAAAACGAAAGTTATTAAATATCACTCTAAACATGAAACTGAACTGTCAGAATGCATAAGAAAGGTATTTCATAATAAGCGAATTGAATGTTAACCTTCAACTTGACCACCGTCCAACTGAATGCACTCATTGCATCGCTCAACGAAAGACTCGTACGATGACTGAAACATTGTTGGGTTGAAAGTCCCCAGCTCATCTTCGATTCTTGTTCTCAATTGTTCCACGGTTCTTGGAGCCTGTTTGTAAACTTTATCTCGCAGAGCTCCCCATAAAAAGAAATCACAAACAGTGAGGTCCGGTGATCTTGGTGGCCATCGAACTGCTCCCTGTCTCCCGATCCACCTGTTTGGAAGATGCTCATCCAACAAAGACCGAGCGGTGAGACTGAAATGAGGCGGAGCTCCATCTTGTTGATAAAGTTTGTTGCGATTCGATCTTCTTCGAAAGTAAGGGATCACCTTTTCGCGAAGTACTGTGCAGTAGCGGTCACTATTCATAGTCTCAGAGCTGATGTCGTCAGCCAAGACGCCGGACGGACCAACCATGCACCATACCGTGACCGAGTGTCGGTCTTGCAGCTTTTCAATCTGCATGTGTGGGTTTTCAGTTGCCCAGAAGTGGAGTTTATGAAGATTCACTATACCGTTGACGTGAAGAACAGCTTCGTCGGAAAATATGATGTTCTTATAAAAGTCACTGTCACTCTCTTGATTACGACGTAACCATTGGCAAAATTCTAATCTTCTTTCACAGTCATCTTTATAAAGCTTGCACTTTTGTTGCCTTAAATGGATGAAGTCCATTTTTATGAAGACAGCGGACAACACTTGACTGAGAGTAACCAGTTTCCGTAGCAATCTGTCTAGTCGATGCTGTCGGTTTATCTTCCAATCGTTGATTGATTTCCTGGAAACTGTCATCACCACTCGCGGTAACGGGTCTACCACTGCCTTCTCTCCTTTTATTGATGTCACCATATTCAAGGAAACGAGAAACCCATCGACGTATTTTGGATTCAGGAGGAGCCTCTTCATCATATTCTTTCGCGTATCGTTTTCTGGCTTCTCTGGTGTTTTCATAAGTGATAGCCCATGCAACAACCTTTGCTTTGCGTTCCATATTGATGAATGCAAATCGAGAAATGAAATATCATATGATGAATGCAATATCATGCGTCGAGAAACAACTTACTTATTTAAATTTAGAAATGTCTTATGTTGATTGATAGACAGTAAAATCATCTGTGTAATATTAGAAGTTAACACAGATATCTAACATAATTAGAAATTTTAACAAATCTATTTAGTACATAATTGAATTGAAGACATATGCTTCATATCTGAACACAGATATCTAACATAATTTGAAATTTTTAACAAATCTAGTTAATACATAATTGAATTGAAGACATATGCTTAATATCTGAACTTGTAACGAATTTCTATCACTAAAACAAACATGTTTTATATCCACTAAAAAAAACGTTTTTTTTACTCACCCTGTATATGGTGCGTCAACAATATAAGGACATGTGAGTAGCAAATAAATCGTACTCGTCAGGTGAATAAATCGCATCAATAGGTAACTTGTATAGTAACAGCTATTCTAAGTCAACTATTCTAATTGTCCTGAAGTTGCAAAATAAAATATGTATTTGATTAAAGAATTAATCGCGTGATTCATCAGGATCGTTGATAGGGAAAGTTCGATCCTAGATATTGAAGCATATTTCCTAAAAACAGGAGTGGTGAATAAACATGAATGTCATCCATCGTAAAAAATTCAATTCGCTGATTGATGCTTCTCAATAATGTAGTTTGTGAGCAAGCCGTCTGTCGTTTTGTCAGGCCTACGTGTAATATAGCATAACTAGGCAGTGGGTTTTTAATTAGGCCTATTCTACATGAAAAAGAGTTTAGGCAATTGAAAGCATTCTCATAAGCAAACAAAAAAATTAAAAGGAGAAAATTATGCCATATCACTGTAATTATTCATGCCATTTAATTTCCGTGTGTACGCTAATGTTTCAGTTTATAGTCTCACGGGAGGTTGGCCATTGGTTGAAAAAAGCAGAATTTCACTCACAATTAATTAACGACCTTATATATTGAAGAAAACTTCATAAAATGACACCTGACGTTTCATCGTCTGCCGACTGTGACAAGTAATTTTTTGCGATTCTTTGTAACTGCTTCCGAATGATTCACTTTTTTCAGTATTGAGTATGTATTTCTGCATTTAATCCTTGAAGCATTTGGTTGCAAACTGATGTGATCGACAGTATTTTGTAATGTGTAAATATGTTGTAAGGCTATTCTTGTCACTGCCTCCGAATGTTTTGATTTCACCAGCATAGGGTTATTCCCGTGATCAAGTCAACATGCAGGACGTCGGGTGTCATTACAAGAAGCTTCATTTAAAATATAAGGTCGTGAATCGGGATTGAAATTTTTTTTCTAATATTTAGGGGATGAGAAATTTCTGCGGATTTGTATTAGCAATAGCTAGGCTTTAAGTATTGTTTTGTTGGCCTTTTTGGGCCTCCTTGAAATGTGAATTTCCGCCGGGACCACGTTCTTCCCTTCTCAACCCCGTTTGGCAACAAGTCGCAAACTTTGAAAATAAGTCACAGGTTCGAATGGTTCACTACACGGTTGGTTTGGATGTGTAAGTAAACCATCTTGCGGTACGTTGTTATTTATTTCAGGAGAAATCTAAAGGAGAAATCATTTTAAATTAAATATCAAATTCATCGGACTTTCTGCTTTAACGGCATGTTGTTAACTCGCGCTGTTGTAAATTATTGGAATGATGAAATATAAAAATAGTTTAGATTAATTATCACCTTCTTTCATCTTACAATAAATTAATGCTCATTTCTGTCATATACTTCTCTATTATGTGTCGTTAGAGCTCTACATGGTTTATGTTTTACATCATTGTCCACAGTTTGTCTGTGTTTTACTATCTTTATTCGCTTATAATGTATTTTTGTTGGTTTCAAACATCAAAATTTAGGAGCAGAATATCCTAATGAACCTCATCTACGATAGTTTTGAATACCACTGGATATGATTGCTATTATCCATTGTATCAAGATTTAAACTTGCATGAGGTACAATCAACCTCCCAGTGGAAAATGCGACATCGAAATTACGTCGTTTCGAGATCTCTTCCCCGAAAACAGGGAAAGAACATAAAAGTATGTGGAATGTGCAAACAAACCCCCTAATGATTGAACATCTTAATATTTGTAGATTTTAACCGGTAAAACCCAAATTTAAGCAGTACGTTTTTAGCCAGAAAATTGTCATACAATTCGATATCGATCATGCAATATAGATTCTACTCTGATTTAAAATGCTCAATGGTTTTGTTATAAAATGAGTTGTAATATCTATACATTTATCCATATCAATTCATGAGTCTTTTCGAATAAACGTCACCTGAAAAGCAGTCAACCTTCATATACAATCGCATAGTCGCTGAGATAATAAATTTCAATATAAATTTTTGAGGTAGTTCTGATGTTCTCATTTGGTGTAAAAGGTTATGTGAGATGAATGATATTATCTGATTTGGTATGTCATTATGAAAATTATTTCCGCTTGTCGTAAAGCGTTAGCGTTTCAAAATAATTGTGGAGAAAACAAAAAAATTAAAAAAAAATAGAAATTAATATATTATTGTTTATGTACGTCAAGTTTTTAACATGATTGTAGACAGAAATTTGATTTAGCGAAAATACGGTAACCGGTATGGGTCACTTGATTCGGTTTCGCTTGGTTGAGAAGGTCAATCGCCTGAAAATGCTGCATATAGTTCGCTACTTATGTTTTAGAATGAGCGAAAGGCATAAATCTATGTATTTGTGTAATGTTGTTAAACTTGTTAGAAAGTGGGGAGACATTGTATTAATTTAGTAAGGCATGCAAGCCTCAACTTACAGCATAGGCCTATCGGATGTGAATGGATAGGCCCATGTAGGCTCATTACGTGCATGTAAAGTAATGTTGAACTAATTGGAAAGGGAAGAATAAAGATTAAATCTATCAAGTCATGTATGCGTGATATATTATCCCAATATATTATCTTCTATAAGCACTAGTTTTTAAGGTGTTAGTAATAGACATACGTGATGTAGGCCTATGAGTAGGCCTATACCGGTATGTACATGTACTTGTTACCCTGGTTATGTAGATAGATATGTTGGTGACTATAATTGGTCAAAGTACGTATCAAACAAAGGAAGGCCCTCATCGCGTGTAATGCAAATGTGTGTGGCAAAATTGAGAACTTGTGAAAGTGACCGACTTTTATTGGTGAATTTATTGATGTAAGCATATACCGTACCGTAGGGTAGGTTGGGGTAATTTGGACACATGATGCGAAAGTTCCAGGCACACATTTTTAACGCAACCTAAACAAATTCCAATTGTTGAATAAATTTGTGCATACGCTTAGCTTTATTAATCATAGTTGTTATTAATCTATCACGCAGAGAAACATCAGAAAAAAATATTGAAGTGTTAATTTTCAAAACCCACAAAAATTGAGCTTGCAAAAACTTCTGTCTCATTTGTACAAATTTGATATGCAGCCAAGCTAAGTACTACTGTCTCATCGTCATTGATATAGAGTCCATGAATCCGTATTTCATTATTCATGTATTTCGTTTAGGCTACTTTAAAAATAATGAAGAATATTCAATATGGGGTAATTTCGATATACTGAGTTTTGCACCGTGGGTAATTTGGATAGATAACATTTTCGACTTAAAACAAAGAATCAGTCACTGTTCACGGAACATATGATGCCAAAAGTTACTCGGATTACATGTCACGCCCTGGAGTTTATGGAGACAATCCAGAAGGTGCAGCGCTGAGTACAGTGTATGGAATCTGCCTAAAGGTGCTCGTCGGACCGATGAATGAAGAGCACGGAGATTCATTGTACAATCGAGAAAAGATGTCATCCGGTATCACCATTTTGCATTATGATCATTGGCGACGCATCAAGGGGGGCAGGGGGGACATTGTCCCCTCCACTTTCTGGAGAGGTGGTGTTTGTCCCCCTCACTTTTGAACGTGTCATCTCAACACAGGCTTTTGATTCTTCATTTTCTGGCTCCTACATCGCCATCGGGTGGAGGGATCAGACACAGCAGCATCTGCTTCTTGCATTATGTAGCCTACAGTACATCGTGTTGGAAGCTTTTCGCAGCAGCACTCGAATCGCTGCTAAATTAGCCTAACTTCTTGATTGAAAATGACAGCGTGAAGCTCGTATCTGAAAGCCGGTGAGTTAATCCTTCCAACAAAATGAAGGCCTGACTGTTGACTTTCGTCTAAACTTCATCTTGAGATCCATGAATGGGTGCGAAGATTCACCGTTGTCCCATTCTTATCTGTGATGAAAATCTTTTCATGCTGATCTGATGTAATTTCCAGGGATTTTGAAGCAGAGATGAGATCAAATCAAATAGTGGACCGATGCTAATGGGTTGTACAGGCATGTTTAAGTCAAATCACATGACATTTTGTCTGATGTTTCTCGAATGCTCATTCAGTCATTCGATCGCCCTTACTAACGTGCGTACATTGACCGTCGACCGAAATTATCAGTTGAACTGTGATATTTTTTTATATTTCGACTTCGACTCTTCGAAATTCTACTAATTTTTTAAAACAGGAATATTCTCATCATTTTATGCATGTTAACATGTGCAGTCAGTTTGAAACTTCAGCTAACAAGATGTCTGGGCTAGGCCCTTTTTATGGGAATAAGCAGGAATATGTATCATGCTATTACAACTATCGTATATGTATATCCATTTGTCATTTTATTGTGCAATTGCTTCCTTGTAGACTCGATGGATTGGCAATGCCTTCTCAGGGAAAACGAAGAGGGAAGGAGCTATCTCAACCCACAAAAAGGCTGAGAACACTATCTTCGTGGTTAGCCACAGCCACACCAGCGACCCCTTCCGCAGCCTCAGCCACACAAGCGACTCCTTCCGCAGCCACAGCCACACCAGCGACTCCTTCCGCAGCCACAGCCACACCAGCGACTCCTTCCGCATCCACAGACACACCAGCGACTCCTTCCGCATCCACAGCCACACCAGCGACTCCTTCCGCAGCCACAGCCACACCAGCGACTCCTTCCGCAGCTTCTGCCACACCAGCGACTCCTTCCGCATCCACAGACACACCAGCGACTCCTTCCGCATCCACAGCCACACCAGCGACTCCTTCCGCATCCACAGCCACACCAGCGACTCCTTCCGCAGCCACAGCCACACCAGCGACTCCTTCCGCAGCCACAGCCACACCAGCGACTCCTTCCGCATCCACAGACACACCAGCGACTCCTTCCGCATCCACAGACACACCAGCGACTCCTTCCGCATCCACAGCCACACCAGCGACTCCTTCCGCAGCCACAGCCACACCAGCGACTCCTTCCGCAGTCACAGCCACACCAGCGACTCCTTCCGCAGCCACAGCCACACCAGCGACCCCTTCCGCAGCCACAGCCACACCAGCGACTCCTTCCGCAGCCTCTGCCACACCAGCGACTCCTTCCGCAGCCACAGCTACACCAGCGACTCCTTCCGCAGCCACAGCCACACCAGCGACTCCTTCCGCAGCCTCTGCCACACCAGCGACTCCTTCCGCAGCCACAGCCACACCAGCGACTCCTTCCGCATCCACAGCCACACCAGCGACTCCTTCCGCATCCACAGCCACACCAGCGACTCCTTCCGCATCCACAGCCAGTCGGGCTTATGTTGATTCTCCCCATCAGCCGAAGCACCTGGCATTTCCTATGCAAGAAGAACGGAATCGAAGATACAAATTTCAAAATTCATGGTTTGATGCTTTCTCATGGTTACATTGGTCAACCAATTTGAATAAAGCACTATGCTTCTACTGTTGCAAAGCGTCACAACTAGGTCTCCTGGCGTTTTCAAAATGCTCAGAAGCAACTTTCCAAAGTGTTGGATTTGCCAATTGGAAGAAAGGGAAAGAGAAGTTCGTAACGCACGAGGCATCGAGATCTCACCGGGAAGCTTGTCAGAAAATCGTCAACAGAACAGCCCCTAATGTTATCAGCTTGCTGTCGACGAAAAAAATCAAGGAGCAAAAAGAAGCCAGAGAAATGCTTATTAATCTTCTATCATCCCTAAGATTCCTAGCGAGCCATGGATGTTCAATACGAGGGCACACTGACGAAAGGTCGATCTATAGATCTCTTTTGAAGCTGAGGGGAACGGATGATCCAAGACTGATGAATTGGTTGTCGAGGAGCAAGTCCTTCACTCACAACTACATTCAGAATGAAATGCTGTGTTTGATGGCCAACCAGCTACTTAGAAATATTCTGGACAGGTTAAAGGAATCGCCTTTTGGATATTTCTCGCTGATCGTTGACGGCACAACTGACATAACCGGTATTGAGCAACTGTCGATCTGCTTAAGATTCGTTCCGGAAAGTCTCACTCCAGAAGAGGTTTTTCTTGGTCTTTATGACGCCCCATCAGCTGATTCTGAAACAATCGTGAAAGTAATCAAATATGTGCTGTTTCGTTTCAATTTGTCAATGAATCTTGTGAGAGGCCAGTGTTATGACGGGGCGAGCAATATGAAGGGGGAAAATGCTGGTACTCAGGCTCGTATTATGCAAGAGGAGCCCCGTGCTCTATACGTTCACTGCGGCAACCATTCGCTGAACCTCGCTGTTCAGGAGACATGCTCCTCCATCAGTACTATACGTGACAGTTTTTCGCGAACTCACAAATGCTCGACTTTCATCAGAGACTCCAGACAGCGCTCAAATATGATGAAAGAAAAAAGGATCAGTTTGGAAGAAGAACATGCAAGTCCAGGGCTCTCATCAAATGTCAAACTCCGCTCCCTTTGTCCAACTCGCTTCACTGTCCGGCACAAGGCAATCACGGCTTTGTTGGATAACTATGAACCTGTTTTTCTGACTCTCGAGGAATTGTCGAAGTCAGCGAATGACGCTGGATCTGTGGCTGACGGACATCTCAAGGATCTGAGGAAGGGTGCCTTCTACCTGACACTTCTCATTTGCGATGAGATCGTGGGTTTAACAGATCGTCTGAGTGTCATCCTGCAAAACCCCAGTATTTCTGTCTCTGGCTCCTTGGAAGCTGTCAAATTAGTGCTGACACAATTGAAAATGAAACTCAACGATGAATCCTTTGAGAGACTTTGGCAGAAGAGCCACGACGCCTGGGAGAAGTTCAACCTAAAACATCCGAAAGATCCTCGAACGAAGCGCATTCCAAAGCGATTAGAGCATTCACAAAGTGCGAGCGAAGGGCACAAGTTCAGCGCTCATGACCTCTACAAAACAACGTACTACGAGGCATTGGACATGGCCATAAATGAGATCAAACGACGCTTCGACCAGCCAGCCTACAAAACCCTTCAGGCTTTTGAGAATGTGTTGTTGAGAGCTGCGACAAACGATTCTGTGGAGCAAGTGATTGAAGAAAAGGATTTCGAAGACGCCATCGCCAGATATGAAGAATTTGATTTACGAAAGCTGAAGCTGCAACTGCAAATATTGGGAAATATTGAGAAGATCAATCACTGCAAGACATTATCTGAGGTAATAAGAACCTAGGTGTATTTACGATATACACGTACGTGTATAGCAGATGATACTGTGGTGTAGAACATTCTCGCCTGCTTGCATCTGTTCATAATAGACGTGTGTTCATGATGATGTTTTATTTTTTCAGATATCGCAAACCTTCTCCGGCTTCGCGACAGAAACCAAGTCATTGTTGAGGGAAGTCGAAAGGATGTTGCACATTCTGCTCGTTGTTCCGGCATCAAACGCAACGGCAGAACGCAGTTTTTCCACCTTACGGAGGTTGAAGGACTGGCTGAGATCATCAATGCTTCAGAAAAGGTCAGTCATAGGCCTCCGTGCTTATCGTCATCATACGAAATATCAGAAATACTTTAAAAAAGTATTTCAAATAATTGGAAAATATCGTCATCATAACAAATATACATGTACATGTATCATAAAGTACTGCAAAAAGTATCTTAGATATTTGAAAAAGAGTATGTGTCTTTTGTAGATTAAACAATTGTGCTGTTCTTCACACATATCTGGAAGAGACGGAATCAATTGACCTGGAATCTGTTGGTAAAGAGTTCATCGCGAAATCTGACTACCGACGATCAGTATTTGGAGAAGTATAGTCAATACACTGGCAGCGTATCGGTCTCGGTAGGTTAAATTGTCCTAAACATTATGACATACTGCATTATTGAATATCCGCAGCGGTTTTCTGACAATTTCTCCGAAAACAGCATGCTTAGTACGGATTTTTCTGTATATACCCTGGTTATATGCATAACATCAAATACACACAATTTTTTCCGCGTGTGTTGTTTTCACAAATACTGTAATTCTACTGTGGGTTTACTTTGTGATGCATACGTACTTTGCGACTCATATTTGCAAGTACATGTACATGTACATTTAAATGTATACTACATATCCTTTAGCCTACACGTACATGTTCCTTCATAAAACGAAATTTGCGCTAGTACGTAATACGTACAATGCACATGCCGCTTCGAAACAATTTCTGGCAATGAGCTTACACTGCTGTCCCCCCCCCCACTTTTGAAAGTGATGCGTCGCCCTTGATTATGATCAGGAAAGAAAACATTATGACCTCTTCAAACGACAATCAGCAAATTTGCGCGGACCTACACAAGAAAAGGAAAATGTCAACACATGCAACGAAAGCATGTAGTACGAAAGTACGTGATCGGGGATTGGGTTTCGTTCATGTATGATACACAGTGGTATCCGGGTGAAATTACCAATACACTGGACGAGGAACTTCAGGTGAAATGTATGCAAGTGATCGGAAATGGTCCGGGTGTCAAGTGGCCGCTGCACGATGATGTCCACTGGTATCCAAAGACGGATGTTCTTTGCCGGATTCAACCACCAGTGCCAGTGTCAAATTGGGGGCTTCGGTTGCTTCAAAGTGACATGGAATCCATTCTCATGAACCTATCTGAATGGTCCTAACTCACGACTGTGCTGGCTTCGAATGTCAATTTGCCTACCCTTCATAATTAATCTCATCCTTTACGTCGAGAAAGTTCTTCATATTAGCGCACACAGATTTTTGTGTCTTAGACCATTATGTTTTTACATAGGCCCTACGACCGACCTAGCACAACTTCTTATTGCTGTGATGAGTTTAACCATCGCCTGAACTTGACGCCACGTGACTTTTATTCTTTCACTTCGAGCATGCAAAATATGCTATTGGAACACTGATTAGCCAATCATCTGGCGCGTATGTGATAACTTGTCTCACACGTGATCAAGATATTGCCTGCTAAATGAATCATTTCGACTGTCATGTCGTCGAGACCTGCACGACGGTCGCGCGTAGAAGCTATTGAGCGAATGCAGAATGACAACTGGCAAGCAGAAGATGAAATTGAAGCCGACTTGGATTCAGAAGCAAGCCTGGCAGACGATATTGGTGACTATGAAGGCCAAAGCTTTGGTCAAGGTACGCTGTTCCACATGAGAATGTGATCTCAAGCAGTGATGATGACGATCAGTCAATCTCCGACACAAAAATCTACGTTGACAAAAATGGCAACCGTTGGAATGCTGAGCCTCAAATTATCAGAGGTAGACGTGATGCCGCGAATGTGTTGCGGCAAAGACCGGGACCGACGAGATCTGCTCACAAAGCCTCTTTATTTGAGACTTGGTCGCTTTTCTTTCATGAACCCATACTGAGACATGTACTCGAGTGCACTATATTGAAAATGATGCGCGATGAAGAAGACGCTGACAAGATAACGATGGACGGTCTTCTGGCGTTTATATCTATCTTATATTTCCGAGGAGCTAATATGGACCAAAAACTGACAGTTGACGATCTCTGGTCCGAGGATACGGCTGACTTTTACAATGTAGCAATGTCGAGGAATGATTTCAAGAAGTGGACGCTTTGACGACGCCGAAACGCGAGCATCTCGCAGAAGCATCAACTCTTTCGCCACCTTTCGTTTCGTGTTCGATTCTTGGAATGACAGACTGAACGATTTCTTCACGGCTAGTGACTCTTTAACGATTGATGAACAACTGATTTCTTCTCGAACCAGATCACCTCACAGAATTTATAACCCGAAGAAACCTGGCAAATACGGTGACATGTATCGCTGGATTTATGACTCGAAATTTCGATGTGTACAAAGGCAACCCTGACGAGACGCCCTATGGATCCAGAAAGTGCAGACGCTCACAAGAGTGCAAACAAAGCCAATAGTCTGGTTTTGGATCTCTGTGCTCCTTTCTTAGGGTCAGGTCGAAACGTCACCAGAGACCGATTTTTTACTGCTGTCGACACCGTCGAGACTCTTCTAGATCATCGATTGACTTACCTTGGCACTTGATGGCCAACAAACGGGACATACCTCCAGTTTTGAAAGACAGCTGTGAAGTTGGAGCTTAAAGCTTTGTTTGGTGGAAAAGACAATCGTCTTACCATGATATCATATCAGGTGAAGCCCTCAAGAAAGTTGTACATGCTGTCTTCTTCTCATCGTAACATCACCTTCAGCGATGATCAATCGAAACCCAATCTCATTTTGGATTACAACAGTTCGAAGAGTGGCGTAGATACATGTGATCAAATGGCCAAGAACTACAGCTGTCGGTTTCGCAATGCGAGATGGCCTCTACTGCATTTCCACAATTTGTTGGATATCACAGCGATCAATTCCCTGACAATTTTCAACATCACCAAACCTGACTGGTCAAAGAAAGACTTGAAGTATAGAAGAAGAGAGGCCCTGATCACATTGGCAAAGGAAATGGCTCACCAGCGCATGATAATTCGTCTGAATACAAAGGGACTGCATTGTGATTTGAAAGAAAAGTTGCAGAAGTTCACGCGAGCTCAGGAGAGTTCATTGACGGTAGAAGGACATGTTTCCACAGAATCTCATGTCGCAGCCACTGCTTCAGACCGAAATTTACGCTGCTCTGTGTGCAAGATATCTGGCAGATCTGCCAGGAACGCAAACAGGGCATCGGAAAGCTGCTTGAAATGCAGTAAAGCATGCTGCAAGAAGTATATTGGCTCTGTTTTGTGCAGTTTGTGTACTCAATAACCTTGAAAAGGCATATATTTCCTACAACAGATGAAAATAGATGTTTTGGATTATCTTTATGTCTTCTATTTTATCATATAATCCATCATATTGCATGATATATACATCATCTATTATCTGTAAGCTTAGATAATAGAAAAACAACGTTCAAGGCGAGGAATTTTAAGATTTACCTTAGGTCGGTCAAAACGACCGACCTTAGCCTAAGTAAGGTGGATTTGACCTCGGCCTGCTAAGGGTTAATGTGAAAAGCACTCTATTGTACCGCGAAAGCATTTGTCTTACCAAAAGTATGAATATGTGATTACAGCATAGCAAAATTACAAAAATATCAAATCTATCCAAATTAGTCACGCCTGATAGTCTCGAAGAGCAAGAAGGTCATTTTCCATTGAAAGTAATGCAAATTCAAGACTGATTTGTCACGAACTAGATCATTGACACCGCATTGAACGTACACAGTCAGTGAATTTAGATCGTGAAGAGTCGAACGATGTGAATAATATTCCCATTTGATGAATTTATCACGGAGAAGCACCGAGTCAAAGTTGTGTACTGGTCACTTGGCAGATGTTTAGTCTTCAATGTGAAAATGGTAGATCGTGTGTTCCCATAATACAACTTTCCTCACGCATAGCGCGCGCTTGGCCAATCAGGTAAGCCAAAGGGTGACACCTCCTTCCACATCTCTCTACCATTGCATACAATGGCTGAGATAGAATCGTCACTTTTAGTAACCGCGGCAACCGAATCCACACTGTAAATCATAAGGCTAAAATTTACCTGCGAAAACTGACCCTAAAAATGTCACTGATAAAAGGCTAAAGAATGTAATAATATCAGCGAAAATATCGCAGATGTATTATAGCGTATTTTCGCAGGTATTATCACCTCGCTCATGTTTCTTCGCGATTCAGATTTGAGTTATATCTAATCTTTCTGTCCAAATTTATCAGTACTATGTATTACTTAATTTCGTACTCACGCCAAAAATTGTATTTACCCGCTAGATATTGCTAAATCAAATATACATGTAGTTGTAAATGAACTTTGTTACTGAAGTAAGATGCAAGATCTGCAGCAATTGTCCCATGTAATTAGTTGAATAGAACATAAATTGGAATGCGTAAATCTTTATTGACGACGAATGCTAAAAGCTACACAATTTCTTGAGGTCATAAATGAGGCCAGACGGCCTACTGGAAAATTGAGCAAGTCCATCATTCCATCGTGGCAGGAGTAACATGTCCTCGTCAGGATGCAAAGCTATTTGCGTTGAGAATGGAAGAAACACCCAAAATGAAGCTGCTACACTCGCTATACGTTACATCATCAAAACTTGATAACAAAATAAGCTTAGAAAGAAACGTCTTCAAAATTGCACATACGTGATATTGTAAGTTGAATTTCTCAATAAATGGTCACAAAACATAATTATCAAAATATTCTTGGAAAAAATCTAGACTTTAAAATTGTACACTCTATATGACATCAACATTGAATTTCTTAAAAAGTGGATACAAAACTTAATAACAAAAAAGCTTAGAAAAGAATACAAACTTCAAAATTGTACACGCTAAACATGATATCGACATGCAATTTCTTAAAAAGTGGTCACAAAACTTAATAACAAAATAAGCTTACTAATGATATAGAACTCAAAATTGTACACTGAACAAGATATTATATGTAGAATTTCTTACAGCAGAATGATATTGAAAAATCTAACTTTTTTAAATTGTATACTCTTTGCAAGACATTGACATTGAATCTCTAAAAACAGTGGTTGCTAAACTTATTAACAAAATAAGTTTAGAAAGAATAATCAAAACTATAAATTTGTACATTGCAAATTGTACGTTGAATGTCTTAAAAGCAATTACAAAAGGTTGGTAGTTTAATAACGCAATAACAGCATATAATATGAATCTAAAAATTTGAAGAGATAAAGTGAGGGGTCGTGCATTTACATAAAAGATTTTACCATATTCTTAATGTTTGGTGACTTGAACGACCGTCTCAAGCCAACCAGTCCTTCCAAGCATTCCAGAACACTCTCTTGTTCGGCCGAATAATTTAGATTGAAACATAGGTACGAACCAATAAGCACTGAGACAGTTTCTGTGAAATTGGCCGCAGATATCTTAACCCCATTGACGAAGACATTGAGATCCGGACTTGTCGGGATTCCACCAATGACTGTCGATTCCTGAAAATGACACATGTATGTAGGCATAATAAAAGCATATATGCATGTATATATAGAAAAATTTGAATAAATGTATAAAGATGTATTAAACTGAGGTTTATCACGGGATTTGTGTCTATGTACGGGATTTACCTGTCGGGGCTCCAGGATTCATTTTCAATAGGTACCAATGTTCAAGGCATAAAATAGCAATTAAGATCAGCTGCAAAATTTTGTAATTATGACAAAGGTTATTGCAATTATTTTGTAGCGTATTTCATGAAAAAGCGGAGTTAATGGAATAACTAAGCAGAATGAAGATCTATGTCAAATCACTGAAATGTAATCTTGAAGTCTAATTATATACCTGTGTAAAACGTATAGCGTCCTTAAAATGAAGATATGGCTATGGGACATATTATTTTGTAACTGTCTGAAAATTGAAACGATCGGTTACAGTAAATAAAAATCCCACGGTTACGATTAAGGCCTCAGCCACACTGCGAGCTTTTCCAATCTTTTCCGAGCAAAGCGTTTTGGAGCTTTTATGAAGTCATCATTGTAGCTGTTGTAGGTGGCCACACTGCGAGCAAAGCAGACCAGAGCGATTATAGCTTGCGGACATACGTTTGCTCGAGACGCTCGGGTTTGCCTTGCTTTCAGTGTGGCTGAGGCCAAAAGGTGTCACGGCTACGGTCGGTTACGGCTAAAGCGTTTACCATCTACGGTTCATCACGGTTGCGTTATTGCGATTCGCAATCACCTCATCAGTTACTATAGTATACTGTAATTTGATTCGAGAGACGAATTGATAAAATAACTGTTGTATATTGTGTTATCATACTGATCATCTCATCGTAAAGCGTATGAGAATCTCTCATTGTCATTCCTTATCAATAGGCTTATCACTTCTTTGTTACACCATGTAGACCATATCATAGCAGTAACAAAGTGTATAGCAAACTGCATGCAATATAAATGTATCGTGAGCCGTAGTATCGTACGTAGTATCTTATATCGCGATTAATATGAGCCGTCTCCAGAATGTATGAAAGGCCTGTAAGAAAAAGATAGCTTAATCGAATACCATACGGCAATAGAGTATGATCCCCATATGATTAGTAACCTATTTGTTGCCTTCAGCTGTAATTGTGGATGATAAGCTGCATACTATGTTACTCAATTGATCTATGGTTATGTTTGAATAGTTTTGATTTTGGGCGAGCCTCATAACATGCCCAGGCTTACTTGCTGCCGTCAGTTCGAGTGTTGCTCCCCTCAGTGGGTGTTGACGATTTGCAATACCTCTATGAGAAGAGTACGGAACTTCAGGATTACTCATTTTGTAATCACTACTGTACGTGAATCACTATGAAATTTGCTCCCCTTACTGCCGTTGATGTGGAACGATCATTTTCGCACTTGAATCATATTCATAGTGACACACGTCAGTCTTCATCTTTTGAAAATCTGTCAAACCTTCTCATTATCTCTCAGCTACACAATAAATGTGACAAAAATATTTTAAATTCTAAAATTATACATTCAATTGACAGTTGTTGATCAAATCCTTAAAGTACACTTACTTGCCCAATGCTGAAAAATGCACTTGGATTAATATGCAGCTTCACGATCAGTGACAAAAACCCTTTCAAAGCCTTCGAATCTGAAATTAGTGGATAAAATGAGGATATTTGAATAAATGTGCAAGTGGATATTTAAACTTACCAGACCAGCATCCTTACAAGACATTATTTTAATTTGTCTGTACGCCTTGAAATTGCCAATGCTGCCTTCCAGACTTTCTCCCAACCGTACAAGAATGCTTTCCATACGATAGGACCATGTGTCTGCATACAGAGGTATTTGATAACAAGACTTCTTCATTTTTGCGTATGTTCTAACCATGCTCGTAGCGTCGCAGAGTAGCTGAAATGAAATATATTGGATTGATAAGACTCATTGGATGTATAAGTGCGAATTCTTAAAGTACTTAAGTTAATTTCCGAATGGCTGATTTTGTAAAGATGGCAAAAATGAATAAATTACAATCTATTGAATTTAAATCAAACGTTTAAAAAGCGTTGTTGATCAACGGCGATTTAATTATACAATATAGGGCCATACAAAAAAACATGTAACTTCAACATAGTAACAATTCTTCGCTAGGTAAAAGTACTCGGTAGTTTGCAATCATGATTCATGATAATTCTCACTTTTTCAGGCTCACGTGTACCCTCTAATCCTATCAAAAAATTGGATTAAGTTTACCATATGCTAATTGCTAATGAATAAGACAATTTTCTTTCTCCATTTCTCAATTTAATTTTTATATTCTTAATTCTTGAATTTTCTTTTCATAAATTGGAAAATTTTGGAATATCTGTCTCTTACGTGGATGCGATTAATGAAGCGCAACTTCTTTCCTACGCAGCTAGGTGACATGATTAATTATTCTTTCACAAAAATATATTAATCGGTTATATTAATGTAAAGCTAGCAGAAGTACGAGTATATTAAGCGGGTCTTCTTTGTATATTCACCACAAATACAAACGTCTCTGTAGCGGCTATTTAACTGAACCGATTGCCACGAAATTTAAGGCACAGGTAAGTGGCGTATTATTCGTACGTTATTCGGTTATTATTCATGTTTATCCAAACATGTACGAGTCCAACATTGAGCGATGAGTTCCAAATTGCTTTCGATTGCGACGCTTTGCCTGATTCCACAATAATTCTACCGGTTGTGTAGGAGAAACAATGTCACGTGACTCACCTTAGCGACTGACAAACATACACACACCTTATCGAACATTAGGAACGTATATGTTCAGATAATACGCTCACTTGTACCTGTACTTCAAATTTCGTGGCAATTGTCTCAGTTAAACAGTTTCTACAGACGTACACGTATATATTTGTGGATCCATTAACAAAGATCATATTATTAAGCATCGATTAGTGAAGCGTGTGTCATATTGGATAACTTCGATGACATTTGGTGGGGATAGCATTTGTTGACTGATTTAAATTTTTAGAAGATACCGGGTAGATGAGATAAAATCAGACATTAAAGTTATTGACGAATTCTAGCATGAAACAGACAGTACAAGATAGACGAAAGAAGACGGGTACTATGCGCCGAAGGTCCTGTCTGGCTTTACGCTTCCTCAATATTGATCTGCACCCTATTCTTCTGAATCATATTTCATGGAAGGCCTGACTTTCCTTTCATCTATGACTGCAATCTCTTGTAGACTGCATGCAACAAAGGAACTTTTGGTACTTCTATTCTTCCCCCCACATTTTCAAATTTTTCCAAATTCATCAAATTTCATCAAGTCAGATTGGATTTAGAATAGACTTGATCTGCTCACTGAGCGACACTATAGCACAGCACCACTCACCTTACTTGAAGTCTAGGATGAAGGATTGGTCCCCTGGATGCTCAGCTAGAATACAAGATACAGCTGTGAAATATAGATCACGAACTTCGTGTTATTGCTGTCTACAGTGAGCAACAAAGCAAATGCTGTGAATTTTCTACAAACCAGAGGAATTTCACACACTCATAGCGTCTGTGTGACGGTAGTGGGACTGTTCTTGCGAGCAAGAGAAGATCGCTGATGATGCAACTCTCGCGGGTGTTAACAACAAAAATGTGGGGGAAAGAGAAGTACCGTCTACCGAACTTTTTAATATGATATTCAGGATGGCAAACAAAATAGTGAAAATACACATGCCTCATTGTGAAGTTCATGACTTAATTTAGCTTTCTAGTTTGATTCACTTAGAAATCAGTCTATGCTAGCAGACTGCATTATGTAAAAAATGCCTTGACCGTGCATTATGAAAGGTAAGAAGATCTGGGAATAGGCCAAGTGTTTAATAGAAAAACACAAAAATACAAAGGGAGTATACTCCCTGATCATATTGACCGGTGGTCAAAGAAATACTTATATTAACTTGCGTGTAAGATAATACCACGAAGGTCATTCTTCCTTAACACCTTTGTCGCTTACTGCAGCGATAATTTATTGCAAGGTCAATATTTAGAAGCGATACGTGTCTGCAAGGACTGGGTATCTGTTTACTTTTGATTTATAATGACATCCTCCTTCGGCATCAGCGCACATGCAGGTCACTGTCCAATTTCCGATGAGCTAGATGTCGTGTTTAATGTATTTAATTGATTGTGATATATTTGTTTAAACGTTCATCTGTTTAAATAAAATACACACCTCGAAAGCTGAGCACTTGAGTGGTAAAACACGTCTTGTTTTTATTTATAATACAGAAAAGTGGAAGCATTCTGTAACATTGGCGACGAAGGAAAACAAAAAACTACTTTATTCAATTAGAAGACGAAGTGGAAAAGTCTTGTGATTTAATTCATTATGGTCGATGTTATTGGCGAAATAAGTTAAATTGGTTGCATAACTACCGGATCGTGTGAAGTTGTACAATTGAATTGTGTTTTGAGGTGAAACTGTCAGTGTTATGTCTTTCTGAATCTAACTCTCGACATTTTATGTAATCGGAAGTTTAATCTGAACAGTGAAATTTATTTTGTTAAGGCGAAGTTTTAATACGTTGATGTACCATGAGCAAGCCTATAAGCTTTGATAATTGTTCACTGCCAGCATTTGATGTATCTCATGATAGTAACATTGCTGAGAGGTGGAGAAAATGGCTTCGTAGTTTTAAATATATGATCGACGGTCGAGCAATAACAGACCCAGGGCAACAAGCTTCTTTGTTGTTACATTTAGCAGGTGACACTGTACAAGATATTTATGACACTCTTTCAGCCGTAGGAGATGAGACGAAGAAAAATAAATTAGAGATCGCAGTTGATAGGCTTAATCAGCACTTCATTCCTAAAACCAGTAAAACGTTTGAGCGTCATCTATTTCGCAAGTTAATTCAGCAGAGGGAGGAAGGTTGCGATCAGTTTTTAACTCGGTTGAAACAAAGTGCGGCGAAATGCGATTTTGTTGATGAAAATGATCAGATCCGGGGTCAGTTTATTGACGGATGTCGGGATAAGAGGTTAAGACGCAGAGTTTTGGAGAAAGGGGAAATCACTTTGGAAGAGACTATGATGTTAGCGCGAGCATTTGAGGTGTCAGAGTTGCAAGAAAGGTCGTATGAAGGTCAGGCGTGTAGCGATAAACCGATGGTAAACTTTGTCAAACCACTAAGTACGCAAACTGATAATTCGCGAACACAGCAGCAGAAAAAAGGCGACAAAAAATTTGCACAAAATGCATTCAAATGTTATCGTTGTAACTATCAAGGTCACAGAAGCTCTGATTTATCTTGCCCAGCGAGAAATAAGAAGTGTACTAAATGCAACATGGTAGGACATTTTGCAATTGTTTGTCACACCAAAAATAAAGCCAAGGGAAAGCAAACGCAGTCAGTAAAGCAAGTTGAACATAATAATGACAGTGATGAGTATCTGTTTTCGTTAAATGATGGCCATTTTTCTAAGAAAGGCGTTAGTATGACGTGTAGAGTAGGCGGCGTGGAAAGCGTGTTCCTCATCGATACAGGTGCGACAACCAATGTAGTCAATAGAAACTCGTGGGAGTATATGAAGCAACGACACGTTAAATGTAAAATGTGGAAAACGTCAGGTGAGAAGATCAAGGTATACGGAGGTTTCACAGTGACTGTTGTAGGCCGATTTATTGCTACAATTGAGAATAAGGAGAAAAGTTTCGAAGCAGAATTTGTTGTGCACGATGATAACGAATCACCGTCCTTGTTAAGTTGTGAAACAAGCGAAAGGTTGGTGTTTGTTACATTCCACGTAAACACCGTTGTAGATGCGAAGAAACCTATCTCTGAAGTTAAGGCTAATATACCTGTTGATCCAGACTGCACGTTACCATTCTGCAAGGCTAGGCCGATACCGTTTGGGCTTCAAAAGGATGTCCAGAAACGTTTGCAGGAAATGGAAGATGAAGGAATTATCAAAAAGGTCGAAAGCGCTTCTAATGCCACTCCGATTGTAGTTGTACAGAAAAGAACAGGAGGAGTTCGAATTTGCGGTGACTACAAGGTATCGTTGAAAAAGTTTGTTAAACAAGTCCCAGTCCAGAACTTGAATGTGAATGACATGTTTATGAGACTAGGAAGTAACAAAATTTATTCGCATATCGACTTAGAGCATGCTTATCTGCAGCTGGTACTGGATGAAAAAAGTAAAGACTTGACTACAATTAACACTCCGTTCGGGCTTTACAGGTATGAGCGATTGCCGTATGGAATTAGTGCGAGTCCAGGAATCTTTGAATCAGTTCTTGTGAAAATCCTCAGAGGGCTTTCAGGTGTCATTTCATATATGGATGACATTCTAGTAATGGGGAAGGACACGGCGGAACATGATGAAAATTTGAATCGGTTGTTGACCAGATTGCAGGATCATAACGTTGCTATAAACCACAGTAAGTGCGAGTTTAGCAAAACGGAGATTAACTTCCTTGGGCACACTATCACACATGAGGGTCTTAGACCAAATCGTACCGCAGTTGAAACAATTTGAGTTGCCAAATACCCATCAGACAAAAAGGAACTTCAAAGCTGGTTAGGGAGTCTGCAGTTTTATGCTAAGTATTTCCGAAATTTGTCGGATAAGACAGCTCCGTTATACCATTTGTTAAAAAAAGATGTTCAGTTTCGCATGGGTGCTGCGGAAAAGAAGGCAATTGATATCATCAAGAAATGTTTATTGAGCCCATTATTGTTGAGGCCGTACCGTCCTGATGAACCAGTTACTCTTACATGTGATGCTAGCCAGAAAGGAATAGCAGGAATTCTGGAACAGAGCGGACATCCAGTTATGGCGGTGTCGAAGATTTTGACAAAAGCGGAACAGTCATATAGCCAAATAGAGCGTGAGGCTTTGGGAATAGTCTGGTCGATTAAAAAGCTATCAAAATTTCTCTTGAATCGAAAATTCAAATTGATCACCGATCATAAACCGCTCACTTTTATTTTTGACAAACAGAAAGGTGTGAATACAATTACGGCAGCTAGATTGCAAAGGTGGGCAATCACCCTAATGGCCTACGATTTCGATATTGAGTGCGCGCGATCTGAAGATATGCACTTGGCGGACTTATTGTCCAGATGTGGTAATGTTGAAGGTAAAGAAATGAGTATCAACATGATTTGGCATACTCCGTTACCGCAGATCCAAAAGCAATTGACTCGAATAATGAATGAGGAGAAGTGGACAACCTTAAAAGATTATATTCGTACTGGTTTTCCGAAAGTTATTGATTCTCGTTTGATTGAATTCAAGAACGTAAAAAATGACCTAACAATTGTTGATGGTCTCGTGTATAAAGGAAATGCATTAGTCATTCCCGATGAATTGAGACATATTGTGCTTCAGGAAATCCATCGAGATCATTTCGGTATCGAAAAGTGTAAAAGCCATGCAAGGAATAGTTTCTATTGGCCAGGTATGTCAAAAATGATTGAGGAAATGATAGGTAATTGTCCTGAATGCTCAGCCTTGAAACCGAAATCATCAAACGCAAAGCAATGGAGTAGTTGGCCTGAGGCAAGAAAGCAATTTGAACGAGTTCATATTGATTTTGGAGAAATCAATGGTCAGACATTCTTAGTCTTCGTGGACGCTTTCAGTAGGTGGCCAGAAATTTATATCACCAAGGATATGAAAGAAAATACGTTACAGAATTCTTTGCGAAACATTTTTTCTCGATTTGGAATCCCAGAAACTCTAGTTTCCGACAATGGACCGAGCTTGATCGCTAAGGAACTGGAGGCATGGTTGTTTAACAATGGGTGTCAGCATCTCACATCTTCGGAGTATTCGCCACGTAGTAACGGATTGGCTGAAAGAATGGTTCGTACTTTCAAAGAGCATGTGAGAGTTAATCGTGCACATGATTTGAAAAAGGCAGCCGATAGGTTCTTAATGAGTTATAGAAATATACCTCATTCGACGACGGGAATCACTCCGGCAATGATGTTGCTAGGAAGAGACGTGAGGACACCTACGAAAACGTTACAGAATACAGGATTCTATAAACTGCCTTTGAAAAAAGAGTATCAATTCGGCGAAATTATACAGCATCGAGGAAAGATGATGGAGTTGGAAGGCAAAGATGGACAAATCGTACGGCGTCACGAATCTCAAGTCAAACCGAAGAAATCTATCTCTGAGGAGGAAAGAGATGAGGGTCATGCAGACGTAGTGACAGGTGAAGAGGTCGGGATAATAGATCCACAAGCAAATTTGAGGAATGAAGTCGATGAGTTAGGTAGGACTAATGATGATGACGTATCAGATGATAGCCCTAACCCTGTGTGTGGTATTGCTCGATCTCGTAGTACGCGGACTGCTAAACCTGTACATCGTTTTATGTTTTCTTGAATTATTAGCATGATCAACATTTTGATATTTCATGAAAGTTGTTTGATAGTATCTATGCTTGCAAATCTGTAAATTTGTTAATCACGTTGATTGAAGTAAATTTCGTGCATATACAGGTATTCTTGTTACGTAGTATAAAGCTGATTTTGTAAAATGTAAAGCTTATACTATTATGTTCTGTGCATCGGATTGTCATGTGTTTTATGAAATCATCCCATGGACTATTGCGTGCAAATTATGCATTTTCTATCTTATAGTTCTTCGGTGCCGGTGTATTGACGAGTGACTCATTTCAGTGCTTCTATTCAATCAATGGACTGATCGGATCAATAGATGGGTGATTCGGATTAAGGAAGGAGGAATGTTGTGTTTAATGTATTTAATTGATTGTGATATATTTGTTTAAACGTTCATCTGTTTAAATAAAATACACACCTCGAACAGCTGAGCACTTGAGTGGTAAAACACGTCTTGTTTTTATTTATAATACAGAAAAGTGGAAGCATTCTGTAACACTAGTGAGAAACGTGTTGCCAGAAACATGCACTACCGAATAAAACAGCTGACTTGAACAATCAGCATCACTTAAAACTCTACCTAACTGATGTAATTTGAAGTGTATGGCTACGCAAGTATAGTGCACAATTCATTATCAGAGCGACCAAGATCGCATCCGAGGATCCACAATTGGCGATCTGTAATTTTTAGCCGCTTACACAGCATAATCCTGACATTTTTCCTCTTTCAACAACCTCTTTCTTTCCTCCATTCCTCCATATATATATATATATATATATATATATATATATATATATATATATATATATATAAAATGAAGACAGGTATCAAAATGGCATTAAATAAGTAAACAAAAACTCAGAAAAAAGTCATGAATAACTATCCCAACCGGTTTCGTCTCTTCACGGGAGGCTACTCATGGGAAATGAAATAAATCTATTGGAATCAATCACATTTGTATACATTCATAATGCAGACATCAGAATTAGGTGGAAAATAAAAACATAGAAATTATTCACTTATTCAGAGGAGGACACAGCATAGAGATGAAATGTTGTTCCTTTAACTCTCTATCCATGCGGCTGGCACTAGGATGCATCTGATATATAGGGGCCGCTTCAAAATTAATGTTAAGTGGGCCTCGAGCACACTGGGCTATATGCCTACTAACGGCCAGAACTCTATAAGCTTCACTTGAGATTTGTTGGCGGTGAACAGTTATCCGAGTTCGAAATACATCGCCGGTTTGGCCAATATAGAAATCGCCACAGGACTTACACCGAAGAACGTAAATCAGATTCTTGGAGGTACAGCTCATGTTGGTCTTAATCTTGAAGGGCTCATTGTTCTTCAGACTTATCTGATTACCTGTGATTAGAAGATCACAACATCCACATCGAGCTTCTTCGCATCTGGTGATACCTTTGATTGTTGGCCTATTGTTATGGTTGAGGAGTCTTATCAAATTCGGAGGTTGCCTGTATGATCTGTATATTTCACAGTTATCAAAATGGGGAATTTGTTTGATTACATCTCTATACACATTGGGATTGTTCTTATTATATGTACAAATGAATGGCACTTTGTTATTCCTGTTGTTACTACTACCTTTCAGCTGAGACCTCTGAGTTCCATTTTGAGCCGCACGACAAAATGCGTGGTCAATGAGGGTGACAGGGTAATTTAGTTTTATAAGCGTAGTCTTTAATTCAGTTAATTGTTGTAATCTATTCTTCTGTTGAGAAACAATCACATTAATCCTCGAGGCTAGTGCATACGGTATATTGCGAACTATATGTTCCGGATGTCCAGAATCAAACGGAACGTAATTGCGAGTGTCGTAGCTTTACGAAAAATATCCGTCTCCAACTTATCTCCTTCTTTATAAATTAGAACGTCCAGAAAATGCATGCTACCAGGGCTAGATTCCATAGTGAAATTTATATCTTGGTGAAGTTCGCATAATATCGAATAAAATTGTTCAATATCACCTAAACGTCGATCCCAAATTATCCAGCAGTCGTCTATGAACCTAATTCATCTGTTCTTTATTTCATCAGATATTCCATTGCCATATACGTTGCCAGTTACCTCATACAATTTTACCTCCAAATACCCCATTACGAGGATAGCGTAAGTAGGGGCTACCTTAGTACCCATCGCGGTACCTGAGATCTGAATGTAAGTATCATCTTCAAAGGTGAAATAATTATTCTTCAGAATGAAATGAATAGCCGAGAGAATGAAATTCACCGAAAATCTATGGGAAATGAAAGCTCTTTTCTCTAAGACCCAAAAGTTTATAGCATCCGTGCCCAGAGAGGTAGGAATACGCGTATACAGTGATTCGACATCGAAAGTGGTAAGAATGGCATTTTCAATATTTGCATTGTCATTAGTAAAAGATCTTATCTTGTTCAAGAAATCAAACGTGTCTCTACAATAACTAGGAATGAAGGGTAGTAACGGCTTGAGAATTTCGTCCAGAAACGCGCTTAAGTGACTCGTTGGGGAATAAGAACTCGAAATAATGGGACGAAACTTAAGATTTCCAGGAGGGTCAATCGTTAAACAACCATACTCATCCATATGCGAAATATCAAAGTAATCCTGATACTTATGCAACTTTGGCGATTTCTATATTGGCCAAACCGGCGATGTATTTCGAACTCGGATAACTGTTCACCGCCAACAAATCTCAAGTGAAGCTTATAGAGTTCTGGCCGTTAGTAGGCATATAGCCCATTGTGCTCGAGGCCCACTTAACATTAATTTTGAAGCGGCCCCTATATATCAGATGCATCCTAGTGCCAGCCGCATGGATAGAGAGTTAAAGGAACAACATTTCATCTCTATGCTGTGTCCTCCTCTGAATAAGTGAATAATTTCTATGTTTTTATTTTCCACCTAATTCTGATGTCTGCATTATGAATGTATACAAATGTGATTGATTCCAATAGATTTATTTCATTTCCCATGAGTAGCCTCCCGTGAAGAGGCGAAACCGGTTGGGATAGTTATTCATGACTTTTTTCTGAGTTTTTGTTTACTTATATATATATATGCACTAGATCACGTATGCAGAATGGATGGGAATAGGTCATTGATAGTGTTGTATAAACCATGGATCTGATTTCTTGCTGAAACATCTACCTACCTTCCAATTGTAGAAATATATTCAGCCAAATGTATCAATACACTATGTGCATTCCGCAATTCTGTATAACATGCAGGACAGACAACCATAATAAGCTTTGATCCTTCCTTGAAAGTGTTATGCTTTTCAAACATCCGTGAAATGATTTAATATATAAACAAATATACCATGTGATAAGATTATACAAGATAATTTCTGTTATTAGGCAAAATATCCATTAAATTATCTTTAATCACATTTATGTACCCAGGTGATATATTTTTTTCAATAAGTCTACAATGGGATGACACTGAATAAAAAATGACATTTTCGCACATATTTGAGGGTAGTGCCTTCTATTATGTGAGAAAACCAGCGAAAACAGATTTTCGCACATACTTTTTAGCCTTTTATACATCCTTAGAATTTACAGTGCACTTCAGTGGCCGATATAGACTAACTGAAACTCGGAAGACAACTCTATGAATAACTCTTGCTAACAGCATGTCATCTTTTCTCATGAATTTGTCTTCAGCAGAAGCCGATATTGATCATCAAGGCCAAGCAGTTTTCCAAAAAAAGGTTTTTGAAGTTTCCTTTGGAAGCTTTGCTGCG
Organism: Prostheceraeus crozeri; assembly: GCA_907163375.1. Taxonomy (NCBI): domain Eukaryota; kingdom Metazoa; phylum Platyhelminthes; order Polycladida; family Euryleptidae; genus Prostheceraeus; species Prostheceraeus crozeri. The sequence continues at coordinate 18,260 of CAJQUW010006118.1, read as the reverse complement.
CGAGTAAGGTAGTTTTGTTTAATTAATGTTAAATAAAATTTTGTCTAGTTGAATTTAAGTTTAATACATCGATCATCTTCCTATACTTCAAAATGAAGCCTCAAAGAATTGGTCTTTCACTAAAACACAGGTATACTGTTCAGTCACGCCCGCATTCAGTGTAAAAGGTCAAGCCTGCTTACCTTGCTACTACCTTCAGCTACAAAATTTCGGCTACTTAAGCGACAGTGCAGATAGTGCCGGCTAAGTGCGACAGTGTAAGTTCAATATCTGCATTAGAACAACTGCTTCCCTCCAAATAGCCACTCATGAGAATTACAGAAAAGCAAGTTTTTATATCAAACAAAATTTTATAGACACTAACATGCACCGGATGTGATTCCGAAAAAAGTAGAATGATCAGTTTACTACTTCTTAGCAATGAATTCCCGTATGGCAGCGTTCACTTCCGCAGGCATATCCTGTTGAACCCAGTGACTGGCTCCGTCCATGTATTTCAAAGTTAGATCTTTACAGTATTTGTCACATGCTTTAGGAAGATCAATGGTGAGTGCAGCATCTTCTGTTCCCCAAATCAAGAGCACAGGCACGTCAACTATTCCATTACCGACGGTTGATGGATGTCGAAATGTTGCGCGATAGAAGTTTATACCTCCGGTTAGTGCACCTGAAATAAATGATAATTAAGTTAAGGAGATGAACAAAGAAGTGGAAGCAATTCAAAGCCAAAAGTATTACATGAACAGCTGCATCTGATTTTGCGAGTATTTAGAACTTTTAGTAATTTTAAAGGAAATAGAAATGAAAGCTCTCCGCGTATCTGGCATTCAAGATAAATCGACGAGTGTTACTTGTTATTTGGTCGAATAGGCGGTCTCAGTTTATCCTGACATCACCTACTCCCTCAGCAGAACAGTTTAGAAAGTTCTGACATGGACCATGCAGACTTTGCAGAAACCTTACAGCATCAATCTCAAATTGGCTTTCAAGGGGTTATCATTCAACATCACAAATCATGCAGATGACTATTGTGCTACGGAGATCACACGGAGTTTGAAACCATGGGCGCGACGCCAGGGGCATTGGCCGGGTGCGTGCTGGCTGCCGGTATCATCCTCTCAAACTTCCAGTGCTTCGCCTAGTTTTTTTAAATATCTTGGTAAATGCTTCTAAATGGATCAGTTTAAATCAAATCAGCATTTTGAACAAGCCGATGACGTTCTAATTTCTCGAATATGATCGGAAATGTCAAACCGTTAGTAAATTGTCTTTTAACTTGCGGCATATGCTGAACCGCATTTGCATCATTTGTCAGTTGGCCCAACTTCACACACTTCGCTCCTTCTCACTTCCACCACAACAGGATAATGGGAAAAGTTCAGCTGAGCACACTTCCTTAATCATCAATTATTTCATTCATCACTACAAATTTTACAATCCAATATGATTTATCTAACGGTCTGCATTGCAATCTAAGGAAAGGGGAACCTCAAGCAGTCTTCTCAAGGTCATATTTATCCACATCGGATCGTGGACAAGTACTGCGGTGTTCGACGGACCAATGACTGCACAAACGTCGAAAAGAAGAATATGAAATTACGGATCCCGTATTTTGGTGAAGCTGCATGCAACATTCGAAGTCCTAGACATTATCGAGAAGGCTCATCCTCATCTCAAAGTCACGCCTTGGCACCGCACAAGACAGCTCGCTGGCGACGCTCTAAAAGACGCAATTCCTACCATTCAGAAGCAGGTTATCATCTACTCATATCAATGCGCTTGCAGATCAAGCTATAAGGGAATGACGGAGGGGACATAGGAGATACGTGCCAAAGAACACATTCCAAAGTGATGTGAGGCAGGAAAACAGAGACGAATAACTAATCTATATCACTCCAAGGCTCCTGGACAGTGCAATTCAACTGCCACTTTATGCCCAAGGTTATCAATTCGATAAATTCATGATGCAGTCACCTCATGCCGACAGAAGCGCTTGAGAAACAAAGAATATGTGCATCGAGGTCTGAAATTTGGACTGCTGCTATGTCAAGCTCACGAGTTCCATCCATCCTTACTTAAAATAAGTAATTATCGAGTCATAGATGCGTCATGATTGAGCGTCGATGGTATGCGAATGAATTATTGACTACACAGATAAAAAAACAGCATGATATTCCGCTGAAATTCAAATCACCTGTCAACTGAGCTTCATGTTCAAAAAGAAAATCGAGTACATATTTTAAGATGAGAAACTATAAGACAAGCATGTATTTTTTGGGAATGACAATCGCAAATTTACAATTTAATTTCCAGTTGAACATGGAAAGTTTACACGAATGCATGCATATACCAAAATGGACCTGAGATATGCAATGAATGCAGCTCAGTTTTGGCAACAAAATTTTTATCGTAGACAATAAAAATGTTGATTTGCAATCTTTGTGATACATTCGATATGAGCGTTACAAGTTAGGTCCTTCGTAATAGCCATACCAAGTCACATAACAGATTGATCTACCACATTCAATTTAGACGAAGTCAAATTCAAATCAAATGTTTTCGTTGATTTATACAAGCTAAAATATTTAACTTCGGCGAGTTGACATGTCTTAGTTAGATTAATAGAAATGCTGCATTAAAAGCAAGGAAATTTGAAGAAATTCGATTCAATGCTACCAACCTAATCATGAGGAGCAGGAAGTTTTGCCGGGAATTTGAAAAGTAGATAGGACCAACTCTATCCTACAGAGATAAATTGCATTGTCTGCGTTGTTTGGTCTAGGGATGACATTTCTTAATGCTGATGGTCGAGCTTAGAACTAGTTCCGAGGGGCAATAAGATCATTTTCCAATGAAAGTAATGCAAATGCAAGACTGATTTCTCACGAACTAGATCATTGACACCGCATTGAACGTACACAGTCAGTGAAGTCAGATCGTGAGGATCGAACGGTGTGAATATTATTTTCATTTGATGAATTTATCACGGAGAAGCATCGAGTCAAAGTTGTGTACTGGTCACTTGGCAGATGTTCAGTCTTCAATGTGAAAACGGTAGATCGTGTGTTCCCATAATACAACTTTCCTCATGCATTGCGCGCGCTTGACCAATCAGGTAAGCCAAAGGGAGACGCATCTTTCCGCATCTCTCCACCATTGCATAAAATGGTTGATATAGTAACCGCGACAGCCGAATCCATCTCTGTGCTCTATCCATACCTGACTCCGAAGCGCATCCATATCCTGGGGGGAGAATTCACATCCTGTTCCAAATCACATGAAATTTTCGGTACAACATATTTAAGGTGTGAGCTTCCCAATGGTGGTATTCCATTTTAACATTTTTTTTACCATTTTAACGGTTACTAGTCACTTTGACCCCCTGACATTTCGACCCCATAAATTGATTATCACTGAGTGAATCCACTTCAGATAGGCAGAATAGACCCTTACGAGCCATACTTCAACTAATGAATGCAAATTACAGCCGAAATATCCATCAGGAAAAATACCCCACAACACGCAGAATTTGAAATCTTTGATGGATGTTAAAATCGATGAATCAGACAGATGGAGCTTGTAACAGCCAGCTAATAGGCAGGAAATTGTGAAATGGCTATGGTCTAAATAACTTCAAATGTGGCTAGAGAGAAGTGGAAGGACTTGCACATACAAAAAGAATTCAAATAGCTAAATTCACGCAATTGTCTAATTACTAATAAAGTTTATAAGTGGTACCCACATAATGGCAAAATTCATCACATTAAAACGTTGTTTTTCAAAATCAATGTCTTCATTAGATAGAGTAAATTATGCATATTTGAGCCGGTTTTGTGTGGATTAACTGATCAAAACAAATATTCAATTTCAATCAGCGTGTAAAGTCGAAAAATAATTGTACATGAGCATATTATGGGATCATGCCATGAATATTAATCTTCATGAATGTCTTTTATGAATTTCATCACTGATATAAGCATATGAAGTGGCTTTCGTATTTCAGGTAGAAATCTTTTCGTGTCTTCCATTTGATTGTACGTCTACATTGTGCAGGTTTATTTAAGGCCAGTCAGTGTTTCCATACAATCATAGTTCTTTCTATCTGTGACGCTCTTCCATCCGTCAGATATTATGTGAAAGTCATTGCTGCTTTTCCTGAACAAAGTGTTCTTTACTCACCAGGTTGAATCATGTTTGCTTTGTAGGCATTGACCTCCTCTGTGGACAACTTCGTTTTCTTCAGTCCGAACCTCGTTCCATTAAAAGTGCGTTCGAAGAAAATTAAATCCAGCCGCCGAATATACCATTCAGGAAGCCACGGCATTTGGAAGAAGAATATGTACCTGTGGTAGAAAGAAGCGATGCCGAAAAAGTCCTTTATGTCAGTAATTCATTCCTTACCAAGAACAAAGCAATTGCTTTCTAGATTTGGAGAGAACGTCTTGGAAAGCTTTTGTGTGAGGACAGTTCAAAACTATAGTTCTTGTAATGTACTCAGGATGCTGCTGAGAGAAGCGCCAGGTCAGTGAGCCGCCCCAATCGTGACCGACGAGCGTGCACTTGGAGACACCTGCAATGACATCAACCTGATGACGACCCAATAATGTTGGGGAGTACATCTGCTTCAGTCGAACATTCAATGTTGATATCTATGCAATCAGCTATGCTATCCATTCGTTTTCCTAGTGGAATAGGAAGGCAATAAGGCGTCATGACAGCATTACAGCCCTATCGGGCATTTACGTGATGAGATTTGCCTTCCCAAAGTGCAGAAGACTGATCTAAAACTTTTCTAGATTTTGACTTACCAAGATGCTCGATTAGCTGTCTCAAATCTTCAATCAATACATCAACTGCGTACGAAGCTACATCCTGTGGTTTGTCTGAGAGACCATATCCACGCAGATCGAGAGCGACAACTCTAAAAGAAAGTACACATTACAACAGTGTGTGATTGAAGAACGAGCCCTCATCATAGCTCATGGGGCGAAATTTGCAGTAGTAAGTATCGCTTTAGTCAGCCTAATCATGCGAACGAAAATGAATATATGCTTTTGATTAACAAGAGTTATTGATTCCGACGGGACCCCTTCTGATTAACAGTCGGCGATTTCATCCGAGGAACAAGCTTCGAAACTGACTTTCCGATGTCGATAAAACAACAGGTTGAATTTTATTCTTATTTTTTCAACAGCGATTTTTTTCTCATGACTTTTCCTGTGGCTTTGATGTTATGATACGGAGGGCGATTTGACAAACTTCATTACTTTTTACTGCCGTTTTTTGAGTCCGCTTGTTCTTATATCATTGGGTCAGGCTGTTTCTTCTCATGGATCTCCTCCAAGTCTGACGGTCCAGTCAGCTGCTATGATAAGCAGACCGTAATCAGATGGAACCGTGTCAGGTCTTCTACGCACGCCTATTTGATATTTTTCCTATAACTTTTAACTTCCAAACATGTATATTAGGTATAGTGGTAACTCCGCATTTATTAAATCCCCAATGTGCATTAAGGGTGGCCGTAAAAAACTTTTTTTTGAATTTTTAATTTTCCCTATCATATTTTTTTGACAAATTATGCCAATATGACCATAACATTTTCAAATCGAAAATTAAATGATATTTGACCCCCGCACATTCAAATTTTGAATTTCAAATTTTGATTTTATTCAAATATTTGAATATTTTTGAAATTACCTTGAAAAAAGTTTTCCCTGGGTCCAAAGTGTTCAATTACATGTAAACAAACTTCCTTGCAAATATGATTAGTTTTTATACACGTTTAACCCCAGCACCAGAGCTTCAAAATTCATATATTTTCTGTATTTTTACCATTTTTAGTCTTTTATCGTGTAATTAATGACAGTACAAAACGTACTACTTAACTTTTCCTTGTCATAGAATTAATGAGTAAGTGTCGAATGAGCGTCGGGAGAAATGTGAACTTAATCCTAAGTCATTTGACCCCAGCACATCACACATGAAAATTGAAACTATTTGAGCAGAATTCTCTTCATAAGTATTCATTCAGAAATAAGAATTCAACGCTGATGTTGATATAACGTTTGATATACGAATATTGGTCTGTTAAATCCATTCGTTTAACAGGTGATCGTTTAATTCACAACTTCTGTCTTCCAAAAGGTCAACATTGCAACTTCATGTCTGAGTAAAATATTTTGTTTTGCATTTGTCTAATTGACATTTACGAATAATATTGACAATCATCAACAAAAGCAGACCTGAATGGTTCAGTTGACATGAATACAAAGTAGGATAATATGTAAGATCAAAGGATTTCATTTGTAACACGATACGATACCACCGAATTAAAAACAACAGATATTATTACGTAACACTAACTTTGACTTGGCATTTCGAGTTGTCGTGAAGACGTGACTCACGCAGTAACTTATATCAAATAAGGTTTGGTAACTAGCGAGACCTGGCAATTTACTTGAATTATTTCTTTACTTGAGGAATTATGTTACGATCGCAATGTACCTACGAATTCTTTGGGAAATCAGCGGAATTACGAATTGATAATGCTAATGTACTTCCAACTGCTTTAGACTGCATGCGGCACTTGATGTATCTACGCGAACAGAAAACAAATGGTACAACAAATACTGATAATGAAGCGAGAAGTTGTGCACGAAGAGTAATGCAAATTTGGGAGAAGGCAGGAATACCAACTGTAACTTCAGAAACGAGACTTGGAGCAAGAATCAAAGATATATTCGACACTAGCAAAAAACTGAAAAGATACCTGTCGAAAGACGCAATAGTGAAAAAGTTATCAGAGAATTTGAAGCGTACAAAAATGATCTTTCAAAACTACTCGACATTTCAGCATGTAAATGCAAGTCGAGAGTAACTTGTACATGTCCTAGAACTGTCAGAGTTCCCGAATGTGAGTGGGAATTTCTATGTGATCAGCGAAGCAAAAGAAAAATGGTTATATCGATTGTTGACAGAAATGAAACCCAAAGAAGGATGAAGAGAAACATAAGAATTGCTAAAGAATGCGACAGAAATGAAAAGGCTCTCTCATCGTCATCGTTTGTCATTAATGAAGAATTTGAAGAAGGGTTTGAAGAATATGAAAAACACACTTTACCTGAATCTCAAGATGAGGATTTCGAATTGCCAGAAAATCCATGTGTATCAACATCACTTCCAAGAGGTAGAAATTTACAAAAGGTGTTAATGATTGCTGACCGATATTTGATAAGCGACACAGCTGCGGCAGCTCTTTGTTCAGCAACTGTTCAGGATATTGGGCATGACAAGATAGTAGATCGCAATAAGATCCGTCGTGAAAGAAAAATGTCCCGAGAAAATTTGCCCCCAGGATCTGATGAGGGAAAAATAAAAGCCTTATATTTTGATGGGCGAAAAGACGACACTTTGATTGATGGAAAGTATATAACAAAAGAAGAGCATTTTGTTTTAATTTCTGAACCTGCCACGAAATACATTGGTCATGTTTCCCCTGTATCTGGGACCGCGAATAGTATTGTGAATTCTATTACGGACTATTTCGACGAGAATAGCATCGATCTAAACAATCTTCAACTGGGTAAGTTGGACAATTTTCCGTTTCATTATTACCGGTATACCCAGTTGGTCATCGGTTTTTAACATTCTAATTTACAAATTACTTCAACAAATTTTCTAAAGGATTACTGTATAAATCGGTAATATGAATTTAACTATTTGTTTATTTACACTTATGCTTAGATTAGACTTTCGTAAGTGAAATTAGAAGCTGAGATAACAAATTTAAGTTATCATTTGCAAGAGTATGATATTTTTGGTTTTGTATCGGCATGAATCTTAGGAAACTACATGTAATGTATAGACCTAGCATAATTCGTCTCATTATTATATTTTTTTCGATTAAGCTATTCGTCACTCTCATTACTTTCATATTTTTTTCAGTTGTATGTGACGGGATAAACGTAAATACAGGCTGGAGAAATGGTGTAATCACTTTGCTCGAGAAGAAACTGAGAAGACCTCTTCAGCATGCAGTCTGTCTACTTTATATAAACGAATTACCGCTGCGCCATTTAATAATTGCCATGGATGGACCAACAACTGGTGTTAGCAGTTTTTCGGGACCCATTGGAAAGGAAATTCAGACTTGCCATGAAATGGAACCGGTAAGTTTTGAAGCAATCAAAAATTCAAATTTTCCTTCTGTACCAGAATCAGTTATTTCAAAACTCTCTAATGATCAGAGATACATTTTGGAGATCACTTATGCAGTAATGAATGGCTCAGTATCAGAAAGATTGAAAAAATTGAAGCCGGGACCAGTAAATCACTCGCGATGGCTGACTACTGCATCACGAATATTACGCTATTATGTTTCGGTTCGAGCACCATCAGTTGCACTTAAGCGTATCTCATTTTATATTGTTCATATCTACGTTCCAATCTGGTTTTGCATTAAAAAGAATGAATTGATTCATCATGGTGCTAAGCATTTTTTAAAACTAGTTTCACTCTGTAACAGTTTACTTACTGCAGATGAAAAGTCAGTGGTATTTCCAGTTCTCAAACAAAATGCGTATTATGCGCATAGCGAAAATATCCTCGTCTCTATGCTATCGGAAGAGAATTTAGAAATCAGAATGAAAGCATATGATATAATCCGCAATGATCGAGCCATTCGTCTTGATCCTGATGTGCCTGAAGTTCGGACATACAAGAATCCTGCCATAACTTGTCGTGAATCAAATTATGATGACATGATTCGACAAAATGAAATGCTTTATCAGCCGCCGGTTGTTCGAGATATTCCACTCAACATCTTGCGTACAATTATAGACGGTGGTCCCATGGTTTTTGATTTTCCATGTCATTCTCAAAATGTCGAAGCTATCGTTCAGTGCCTTTCTAAAGTGTCGCTAAAAGTTTCTGGAGCCCTGCGCCGTGATGGATATATGCGCACAACTTTGTCAAGTCGAAGTGTTATGCCTTCCTTTAAAAGTAAGCGTGATTTTTACTAATAACTGTTATAAACTAATGCACTTATGTCACTGTGTTCAATATAGTTGAACACTCAGTTCAAAACTTATACATTTTCATGTGTGATGTGCTGGGGTCAAATGACTTAGGATTAAGTTCACATTTCTCTCGACGCTCATTCGACACTTACTCATTAATTCTATGACAAGGAAAAGTTAAGTAGTACGTTTTGTACTGTCATTAATTACACGATAAAAGACTAAAAATGGTAAAAATACAGAAAATATATGAATTTTGAAGCTCTGGTGCTGGGGTTAAACGTGTATAAAAACTAATCATATTTGCAAGGAAGTTTGTTTACATGTAATTGAACACTTTGGACCCAGGGAAAACTTTCTTCAAGGTAATTTCAAAAATATTCAAATATTTGAATAAAATCAAAATTTGAAATTCAAAATTTGAATGTGCGGGGGTCAAATATCATTTAATTTTCGATTTGAAAATGTTATGGTCATATTGGCATAATTTGTCAAAAAAATATGATAGGGAAAATAAAAAATTCAAAAAAAGTTTTTTACGGCCACCCCTAATGTGCATACACCTTCGATTTTATTAAATGAACTCGAGGGGATATAGTTGGTAATTGTTACCAAATGTGAGATATGCAAATTTTTTGCAGTTTTGAAGAAATTACAACGGAATTGAATGATCATGATTATAATACAGAAGGAATGATGGCATTTTACAGATTCTCAGTGTCATGACAGCCTTGGAGATTTAATGTTTGTTAAATTAGCAATTCGATGGTTTCCTATTACTTTCATGCTCAACCTCAAGAGTATTTTCTTAAGCGCGTGATCATATCACAGGCAACCTGACACTGGCAGAGCAAAGTCAGGTAATCAAAGATAATGATTTCAATTAACTTTGAAAGATGTAAATGGGTCCACATCAATATTCAGATTCAAGAAATAAAACGTGAATTTGTGAATCATAAAATCATGCCGGTGGAAATTGATTTAAAAACTTGAAATTTGAGCCACGAAAGCACGAATAAAATCGCGACTTTTTCATGAAGACTTTCATTATAACAAAGATCATGAAATTCCTTTGATGATCAGCTTGATTTCCGCTTAGTTAGGATACTTATTATCAAATATTCATTACCTTTGATATCCAACTTGCTTCATACCACTTATATAGGGGCGTCATCTCGGTAGTATATAAATTGGCAAAATTTTGACCTTTTTAGAACTGCTCAAATAATTTTTTGGACCACCAGAACGTAATCTCCGCAAAAACTGAATCTTTTGGACAAAAAATTTCACTGTATATAGATACTTTTTTGAGTCAACACTCAACCTGTATAACCCTACTCTATGCTTCCAAACTCTCTTTACATAGTCTTCTTCCTTCAAACATGTCCAAACCATCGCAGACAATTTCAATGGATGATGCTGATAGGCTCGAAGCCTACACTCGTCTTACCTGCCTTAAGTCACAACTTTACCAGATCCGGTAGAATAGACCACGACTTTTGACTTTGTAGAGTTGACTTTCATACCCTTGATTCCGAGACCTTCCTCCCACTTCTTGATCTTGGACATGATCTACTCCCTTGTCTCAGCAATCAAAACAAGGTCATCTGCCTAAAGGATCTCCCAAGGCAAGTCACAGTTGGTTGTGGTTGCCACTGCGTTCATTACCAGAATGAAAAGAAAAGAGCTCAGAACGGAACTTTGATCGACTCCGGCAGTTACTCTGAAAACGCTGTGTTTCCGACTCCGGTGTGCACCATGGTTTGAGCACCATTTAACAACGTCAGTGCAACTTGCACCGGTAAATATCATTAAGTCACGTGGGATCCTATCGAACGCCTTCTCTCGGTCTGCGATAGCAAAGAAGAGTGGCTTGACGAAGCATGTAAAGCTCGACGATGTTCTCTTCAAAATCGCATTCACATGTGATTGCTTCTACAAATAGTGTCTAGCCTACACTCCACCGCTGGTCGGATAAAATGACCACTTCCATCAAAAAGAATAACCTGCTGAAATCGATTCATATTCTAATTTCAATAGGCACTTATTTTTCCTCCTATTATTAAATGAATATGCTTTTACTATTGATGTGCTTCTCTGGCGTTCTGCACATGCATTCTGGTCATCTCATCTGCAGACAGCTGGTCAACTCTGAGTGATTGCTTCCACGCTATTTCGTCGGTAGGATAACATACAGACGATTTTTACAACTTTTCAGGAGAGTTTTTAAGGATTTCAATTCTTGAAGTGCAGTTGTCAGATGTCATATTACCTCGATTGAAAAATTGCTGCTTCCATTTGTATGATAACTTCAAATTGAACATTCACTAAGATTCCTAGATATTCTGACGGGATTATTTTGATGGTCAACTAGTTCTACATAGTAATCTTTTATACTCATATGAACGTTATTGTACTTGGATCGAATAAGTTGAGATAATACACTTTTCATATCTCCATAACGTATCTGGAGTGATCATTTTCTGCGGAAATCCCATAAAATTTGGCAATAGAATTATCACGAATTTTCTACTGCCAAAAAATCCTGCAGACACTAATTGTCTACTGACAAAAGCGCCCACAGATATCAATTCATCAACGCACTCAAACAAGCGCTAATTTTCATGGCATTTTGCAATTAAATGCCGATCGAACCTCAAACAAGTGCACCGAATTTGAGGTATTGAACAGTACCTAGAAATGAAAGCAGTAATGAAACTGACATTATTATTTCCTTGTTCTACAATCCTCCATCAGAGATTCACCTTGTATTATTCGATTAGTCGATCGACTGTAGCGGTATGTGGGCGTAATACATTTGGTCAATATTTGAATTCACCTCAAATAACTTTTCAGCCATAGGTTTTACCACCCTTGTATCCATATAAGAAATCATCAGTCAATATGACACGATCGATTGTCGATATTGGTCAAATAGCTGTCCGATTAGTTCAATCAGTTGTCTAGTTCAAGCAGTCAGTTGTCCATGAATGACTACTGGCTGGCTTTCGCATTCATGGACAGCTGACTACTCAAACCAGACAACTGATTGAACTGATCGGACAACTGTTTGACCAATATCGACAATCGATCGTGTCATATTGACTGATGATTTATTATGTGGATACAATGGTGGTAAAACCTATATGATCAATCACATCAATTTCATGGTTCTCGGCGAAAATTAGAAGAATATACAGTGTAGGTCGTTGAGTCGGAAAGTTTAGTAAATTCGTAAGTTTAAAACAGTAGATCGATGTACATGCATTGACGCTGGGGGCTTGACTGATGAAAGTGAAAACATGCACGATGTACTAGGAGGAATGACTGTGCAATGAATGACGCATGTTTGATGTATGATATCATCTCTACGGTCGCATCCTCTTTGTCATCTGACTCAGGGAACGAAGGTCGTTATAAAGGTATGAATGGCTATAGCCGCTGTTGGCTCACATAAATGTCTATAAAACCGTACAATGTCTACAGCCAAATGAAATGTACGCAGCGATTTTGAAAGTCTGTAGAAAATCGCACATTCTTTAGAAAATGATCACTCGGGATGCGTTCATGTTCAGCATAAGGCGCACAGACAGTTCTATTGGTTGAACCAACATGGCTATCGTTACAGATTTTACACTTGTAGCAATACACGACGTATCTTCTCTTACAATAATATTTATCTGACGGAGCATCGGATTTTATAAATTAGTAATAGATTTTCCCGGTTTGCAAGTAATTCTGACGGAGACACAGTATTTATTAGCAATATTGAAATGAGTAGGGCCTCAGTCACACTGAAAGCAAAGCAAACACGAGCGTCCCGAAGACACGTCTGTCGGCAAGCTATAAATCGCTCTGGTTTGCTTTGCTCGTAGTGTGGAAGTCTACAACTGCTGCAGTGATATTTGCTGAAAAATGCTTTGCTAGGAAAAGCTGGCAGTGTGGCTGAGCCATTACAAAATGAGTAAACTGTGACTTTGTTGTTAATAGTCGAATCACCTGACGGCAATACACACCTGAAATCCTTCTGAAATTCCACAATTTGATGATGCCAACTGTACCAGAACTCGGGGAAACCGTGAACAAGTAGCATCAAAGGCTTATCACGATTCCCACTTTCAACGTAGTGAATGTTAATGTTCTGAAAGGAAAGGAAAAGATAGAAGAAATATGACCGCAGAAAGTTGTTATTCATCCAATCACTATACAGTGTCGCAAAGAGGTCATTACTTCGCTAATCCATCATTGCACATCAAAGACAGAAATTATTATTAAGATAATGCCACCATCAATCTTCATCAAAATGTTGCCGTGCGCTTGGAAATTTTACCGTGCCTGGATATTTGATTTGATAACCCAGTTTTGCCAGACCCATGCCCGGGGGAATCGCTTTCAATATCGGGTAAATGCTGTGAGGAATAAAGGTAGACATCAAGCGGAGTAATTGAAAATACGAAAAAATGAGATTGCTTTATAATTCGACAATTTACATTCTCACAATTTCATTAAATTCATGTGATCCTTTTCTTTTTCGATGTTTTTTTGGTTAGAAAAAGCTTCGCCTATTTCCGCCAATGTAATCATTCTATTTATAGCGGAAACTTATCTGCTGGCAATAATGGAGACCGCGAGTATTATCGTGAACAGTGGCGTCGCGTGCTCCCAGACCATAGGCCTTCACTCGGCATTGGAATACTATTTCTATACCTAACACTTTTATGTTACAACTTTAATTTTCATGAATTTAAATGAATTTTTAATAGCAACATCCCGAACATTATTTAAGGCCAAGTGAATGTGCACATGAGAAGTGATTGCTCATGTCGCTTAACCGCTTTACTCAAGGAGCTGAGACCACATTATCTCGAGAAAAAATGAGGCAAGGCCAACAGTTTCCTGCGTTTCTCACGGCCGGTCAGCCACTCACATGTTTGAAATTTTGATGCATTAAAATGTCTTGCGTAGTGCTTCTTATTTCTTTCTCAGTGACTACTTTCATTTTATATCAAGTGTTGGCCTACCTTGCTTGACGACTGTCATCTTTTCAGTATATTCCCTTCGGACGAGACGAAAGGCGTGGTCATGATCTCATCTGCAGTACTCAGCATACCGTCACATCAATCACGTAAAAACAAATTATGGAACTCTACCGAATCTGGGTTTTCGAGTCAGATGCATTACTCTGCATTCATTGGAGAACGCTCATCATCTGATCACAGTCTTGTCTGAACGTTAGCCATCTGCTACTGTTGACGTATTGGCCTCTCTGACATTAAGCGAATCCGGGAACAATTGGGTTGCACTTCCCTTACTATATTTAGATACCGAGCCTTGATTAAGAATTGCGTAGAATTTCATTGCAAAAATTGGAGAAGGCAAAGCATTATTTCTATCGGGAAAGCCAATATTGTCGCGGGTGCGTGCGCTTACTGCCTCACACACACACACACAGCTCTCTTTCGCTGTCTGAACATCAGTGCTCCGTCTGGACACACGACTAGCTTGTGTGTCTAATTGTTCGAAGAAAACAGCTGTGATTCGAGCACGTGCTGCAAAACTGCTAGCTCTGACATTAAGAGTCTGATTTTGAGACGGAAAGCTGTGGTCAGCTATCACGAGAAGCTATCGAATTTAAATGAATGATGACACTTTTCATTTTTATAATTGTTGGAAAATTATTTTTGAGGATGCGCCGAAGGCCTCGCAGGTACGGAGAAGACGCCACTGATCGTGAAGCATGGTTGACAAGACTGTCGTCTGTCAACCCGGTATCCGCTTGATCCCTCGTCTCAATTCTCACAGAATTTTGCAGATTGAAAGTATGAACAGTATTAAGATAATTGCAGAATTGACTTAAATAATCTGATTAAGAGTGAAGAACGAAAATATCAACAAAGAAATACCTGTTTTAGTTAGTCATCAGCTCAACATGATTTCAAGGACAACACAAATAAAGGAAAACTCCTTGACTGATGTTTTCGCGCATGTCCTTTATTTCCATCGTCATCTTGTGATCACGCATCTAACACAATTGTGATGGACAAAAACTATTATCAGTTATGCAGCTTCCATTCAATACATGTGATTGACGATGATCGAGTTTGAAGATGCAACTTTTATAAAAGTACTTGCAAGTAACAATATTTGAAAAAACTGTCATTTAAACAAGCTGTGAGGCATGTGACGTCAGCGCTTGAGCTCACCGCTTCAATTATCATCATAAAGAATTATTATATAATATATATAACAAATGCATCCTATTGATTGCAGGCTTAAGCAGGATGCCATCTATCTCTTACTTTTCCAATGTCAGATGATGGTAACATGAAGTATCACTACAGAAAGGTAATGAGTATTTCGTACTGATTTTATATAAGTTTAGGCAAGATGCCATGTCTCTAGTGCTCGTTAGCTTAGCATTGAAAATGACCCGGAAAATCCTCCGAAAGCGTGCATGTATATTCAGTTATGAATGTGTGAGTCGATGTTATATAACCTCGAATTCACCTTTGTCTGGTGAAGCTGAAATACTGGTACCATCTGGAAATCAATGGGGATGATTTACGCATTATTACTTGATTTGGTGCTTATACTTTAAAATACACTCAATTCAGTTGTGATAATTATTCATATCTCTCGGAAAGGTGCAACATCCTTTCTTCCCTCATCTCCCTGTTGTTCTATGGAATAACAAGAACAACAAAATGACAGAATGGATGAACGACTTACTTTCAGATGCGCAATTTTGTGTTGTCCGTATTTGGGGTCCTCCAAAAACTTTGGCATTGGTAACCAAGTAGGTGACTCGATGTACTCCTTCCCATATTTGAAAATATTACGAAAAATATCCAATAAAACCGTGAAATTGGCGACCAAAACCAAAATTGCTCTAAAAATGAGCTGGACTACCTTCTTCCATACTGCCATTGCTCATTCGAATGAACGTTTGAAATGTCTGAAACAAAAGTGATCACAATGAACTGAAATTCCGTGCAACATCGAATAGCACTCTCAAATTCATTCATCGACTGACTGATTAAATAAAGCGAAATGTCAGTTTGTCTGAAATACTTATCGCAAGCACAACGTTCACTCGCATACGTAATAGTATCAGTAGATCAATGCACAGTGAAGATACCGCAGTTTTAATTGGACAGCTGTTTCATATACGTAATTATAATATGAAACTAGACCAGCACCTTCATTCACCACTATCGCTAAATTGCATGCTTAGAAGTTTCTTCAGCCACTTGGTGAATAAAAATAAATTCTAAATCAATTTGTGACACGGCTACAGACGACAATATTATCTACGGTGAAGGAGACAGTGTCATACAAGACGCCATCAACATGTTGCAGTTAAAACAGTAAATCAACGAATGCTGGAAAGGGGAATTTACTAGTTAATTAAGGAATTCACATGGTGAATGCGATAATTCTGGAATTCGGAGGAGTTCAGAGCACCACGGCCACCAAACATATCCATTAAAAAATCACCAAAAAGTGTTTCTGAGTGTGTGAAGAGATAAAGCTTTCTTGGAAGATAAGAGCAATCGCGATTCACTATTCAGATAATACAGTCCGTTTCATAAAAAGTGGATCGTCCTAAAATTTGACTAAATAAAACATAAGTATGATAAAGAAAGCTTTTTTCATGTTATTTCATGTCCCTAATATCTTTAAATGTCGTTATATAATCTGATAAGCTATGATACAGTAACGGTTCTTAACAAGCTAATATTTTGTGGCCCTACCCTTATTGTCAATGACATTACCAATTCGTCTAGGCATCGATTCGATGATATCGTTGATTTTTGACTGATCTAACTTTCTCCACTCTCTTTTTAACAGTGACGTAAGTTGTGATACGCCATCTGTAGGTAGCAGTGAACGACGAACGACGTTTTAGAATACTCCATACATTTTCTATGGGATTCAGATCAGGAGAACGAGCTGGCCAAGATAATGTCCTAAGCCCTAATTGAGACTTGCATAAGTTGACTCTACTACTCCTGTGACACGTAGCATTATCATCCATAAATAACCAAGTCGATGGATCACCAAGTTGATCTGTCATTTGGCCAATGTTCATTCGTAAAAAATTCACATAGCGTTCAGAATTCATGGTTCCTTGCTGTATGTGAAGTTCAGAGCGGCCATTGGTCCAAATGCCAGCCCAAATAAGTAGAGTCGTACCACCTTGTACCCGGGGACGATGTAGATGTCTCGGAATTTCCTGATCAGATTTTATCCATAATCTCAATCGACCATCTCTATCCTTCAGACGGACTGATGCCTCATCAGACCAGACAACCCGATCACATTGATTTCGCCAGTGACAATGACTCATTGCCCATCTGAGACGTCTTTTTGTATGCTGATCTGATAATTCGATCTGAGAGGGCCTCTTACAGCTCTTGAAATTAGACTCAATAAGTCTTCTACGAATAGTGGACTTAGAAATAGACGAGTCTAGTGCAGCCATCTCAGTTAACGAGAGACTTGGATCAACTTTAACAAATCTCAAAATTAGGCGGTCTCTACGTTTGGATGTTTTGCGTGGACGGCCAGAGCCCTTTTTACGACAGAGTCGAAAATCATCATTATGCCATTGATGGACATTTGTGTAAGGGACATTTTTTGTCGCTTGCTTGTAGCTCGCAAAGAAAGCCCTAATTCTAGCAAGGCTGACACTTTGCCTTTTGTGAATGCGATCTCGTTATTGTTCATTTGTGCTTTGTATTGTTTTCAACCGGTAAGAGATAGATTTCTAGCTGAAAGCAATCAGGAGTGCTGCCAACACCACCGCAACGAAGTCAGGAAGCTATGGAACATGAAGTCCAGTTAATCACATGTAGCAGTTACATTATTGTTGATGAATAATGGTGCTATACTGGCTCTGATTGACCGATTTTCTTTAATTTTGTTTTGCTTGATAGCTTTTGGCTTGTAGAACAACATATTACATAACAAAGGAAACAAATGTAATTTTATAACAGTGAGGTATGATTTTGTTTAACATTGCTAAATGAAGATCAAATTATCTACTACTTTTTTATCTATAACAGGAAAACAACTCAATATTCATGCTTGAAATTTCCAACAATGATATTAGTAAGCACAACTGACATATCTTCCAAATTTCAGAGAAATTCGTTCAAGTTTGGCGGAGTTAGACAAAGTTGAAGTTAAGGCGATGTTTAAGGGTGAGCCATTTTTTATGAAACAATCTGTAATATTGAA
>CAJQUW010006117.1:0-53196 GCA_907163375.1 Prostheceraeus crozeri | reverse complement strand
TGTTGGGGTGGGTTTTGGTGTGGGGTTGTGGGGGGGGGGGGTTGGGGTGGGGGGGGGGGTGTTTGTTGTGGTGGTGGGGGTGGGTTGGGGTTTGGTGTTGGTGTGTTGGTTGTGTTTGTTTTTGTTGGTGGTGGTGTGTTTGTTTTTGGGTTTTTGTTTGGGGGGGGGGGGGTGTGTGGTGTGTGGGTGTGGGGGGGGGGGGGGGTGTGGGGGGGGGGGGGGGGGGGGGGGGGGGGGGGGGGGGGGGGGGGGGGGGGGTGGTGGGTGTGGTGGGGGTGGGTGGGGTGTGGGGGGTGGGGTGGGGTTGGTGTGTTGGGGGTTGTGTGGGTTGTTTTGTTGTTTGGGTGGGGGGGGTGGGGTTGGGGGGGGGGGGGGTGTGTGGGTTGGGTGTGGGGGGTGGGGGGGGGGGGGTGGTGGGTTGGTGGGGTGGGGTTGGGTGGGTGGGTGTGTTGGGGGTTGGGGGGGTGGGGTGGTGTGGTGGGGGTTGTGTGGGTGGGTGGGGTGGGGGGGGTTGGGTGGGGTTGGGGGGGGGGGGGTGGGGTGTGTGGTGGTGTTGGTGGTGGGGGTGGGGTGTGTGGGGGGGTTGTGGTGTGGGTGGGGGGGTGGGGGTTGGGGGGTGGGGGGGGGTTGGGGGGGGTGGGGTGGGTGGGGTGTGGGTGGTTGTGGGGGTGGGGGGGTGTGTGTTGGTGTGGGGGGGGGTGGGGTTTTGGGTGGGTGGGGGTGGTGGGGGGGGGTGGGTGGTTGGGGGGGTGGGTGGGGTGGGGGGGGGGGTTGGTGGGGTTGGGTGGGGGGTGTTGGGGGTGTGGTGGGGTGGGGGTTGGGGGGGTGGTGGGGTGTTGGGGGTGTGGGGGGGGTGGGGGTGTGGGGGGGTGGGGGGGGTTGGGGTGGGGGTGTGGGTTGGGGGGGGGTGTGGTGTGGGGTGGTGTGGGGGGGGGGTGTGGGGGTGGGGTGGTGTGGGGGGGTGGGGGGGGTGGGGGGGGGGGGGTGTGGTGTGGGTGGTGTGGGGGGGTGGGGTGGTGTGGTGGTGGGTGGTGGGGTGGGGGGGGGTGGGTGGGTGGGGGTTGGGGGGGGTGTGGGGTGTGGGTGGGGTGTGGTGGGTGTGGGGGTGTGGGGGGGTGGTGGTGTGGGGGGGGTGGGGTGGGTGGGTGTGGTGGGGGGGTGGGTGGGGGGTGGGTGGGGTGTGGTGGGTTTGTGGGGGGTTGGGGTGGTGTTGGGGGGGTGGGTGTGGGTGGTGGGTTGGTGGGGGTGGGGGGGGGGTGTGGGGGTTGGGGGTGTGGGGGGGTGGGTGTTGGGGGGGGTGTGGTGTGGTGTTGGGGTGTGGGTTGTGGGGTGGGGGGGGTGGTGGGGGTTGGGGGTGGGGTGGGGTGGGGGGTGGGGGGGTGGTGGGTGGGGTGGTTTGGGGGTGGGGGTGGTGGTGTGGTGGGGGTGGGGGTGGGGGGGGTGTGGTGTGGGTGGGGTGGTGGGGTTGGTGGTGTTGGGGTGGGGGTGTGGGGGTGGGGTGTGTTGGTGTGGGGTGGTGGGGGGTGGTTGGGGTGGGTGTGTGGGTGGGGGGTGGGGTGGGGGGGGGTTGGGGGGTGGTGGTGTGGGTTGGGGTGGTTGGGGGGTGGGTGGGGGTGTGGGTGGGGTGGGTGTTGGGTGTGGTGGGTTGGGGGTGGGGTGTGGTGGGGGGTGTGGGGGGTGGGTGGTTGGGGGTGGGGGTGGGTGGTGGGGTGGGGTGGGTGGGTGGGGTGGGGGGTGGTGGGGTTGGTGTGTGGGGGGGGTGGTGTTGGGGTGGGGTGTGGTGGTGGTGGGTGGTGTGGTGGGGGTGTGGGGGTGGGGGGGTGTGGGGGGGGGGTGGTGTGGGGGGTGGGGGGTGTGGGGGTGGGGGTTGGGTGGGGGTGGTGGTGTGGGGTGGGGGGGGTGGTGGTGGGGGGTGGGGGGGGGGTGGGGGGTGGGGGGTGGGGGGGGTGGGTGTTTGGGGGGTGGGTGTGGGGGTGTGGGGTGGGGGTTGTGTGTGGGTGGGTGTGGGTGGGTGTGGGTGGGGGTGGGTGTGGGTGTTGGGGGTGGTGGGGTGGGGTGGTGTGGGGTTGGTGGGGGGGGTGGTGGTTGGTGGGGGTGTTGGGGGGGGGGGTGGGTGTTGTGGTGGGTGGGGTGGTGGGGTGTGGTGGTGGGGTGGGTTGGGTGGGGGGGGTTGGGGTGTGGTGGGGGGTGGGTGGGTGGGGTGTGGGGTGGGTGTGGGGGTGGGTTGGTGGTTGGGGTGTTTGTGGTGGTGTGGTGGTGGGTGTGGGGTGGGTGGGGTGGTGGGGGTGGGTGGGGGTGGGGTGTGTGGTGGGGTGTGGGGGGGGTGTGGGGTGGTGGGGGGTGGGTGTGTGGTTGTGGGTGTGGTGTGGGGGTGGGGTTGGGGGGTGGTGTGGTGGTGGTTGTGGGGTGGGGTTGTGTGGGTGTGGTGGGGGGGGTTGTTGGGGGTTGGGTGGGTGGGGGTGTGGTGTGGGTGTGGTGTTGGGGGGTGGTGTGGTTGGGGTTGGGTTGGGGTGTGGGGTGGTGGGGTGGTTGTGGTTGGTGGGGTGTGTGGGGGTGGGGTGTGGGGGGTGGTGGGTGTGGTGGGGTGGGGGGTGGGTGTGGGTTGGGGGGGGGGGTGGGTGGGGTGTTGGGGGGGTGGGGGGTGGGGGGGTGGTGTGGGGTTGGTGGGTGTGGGGGTGGGGTGGGGGTGGGGTGGGGGTGGTTGGGGGTGTGGTGGGTGGTGTGGGGTGTGGGGTGGTGGGGGTGTGGGTGGGGTGGGGGGTGGTGGTGGGGGGGTGGTGTGGGGTGGGGGTGGTGTGGGTGGGGGTGGGTGGGGGTGGGTGGTGTGGGGGGGGTGGTGTGGGTGTGGGGGTGGGTGGGTGGGGGTGGTGGGGGTTGGGTGTGTGTTGGTGTGGGGGTGGGTGGTGGGTGGTGGGTGGGGTGGTGGGGGTGTGGGTGGTGTGGGGTTGGTGTGGGGGGTTTGGGGTGGGGGGGGTGGTGGGTGGGGTGGGTGGTGGGGGGGTGGGGGTGGTGGGGTGGTTGGGGGGTGGGTGGGGGTGTGGTGGGGTGTTGGTGGGGTGTGGGGGGGTTGGGGTGGGTGGGGTGGGTGTGGGGGTGGGGGGTGGGGTTGGGTGGGGTGTGGTGGTGGGTTGGGTGTGGGGGGTGGGGGTGGTGGGTGGTGGGGTGTGGGGGTGGGGGTGGGTGTGGGGTGTGGGTGGTGGGGTGGGGGGGTGGTGGTTGGGGGGTGTGGTGGGTGGGGTGGGGTGGGTGGGGGGTGGGGTGTGGTGGGGGTGTGGGTGGGGGGTGGGGTGGGGGGGTGGGGGGTGGTGTGGGGTGGGGTGGGTGTGTTGGGGGGTGGTTGGGGGTGTGGGTGGTGGGGGTGGGGGTGGTGTGGGGTTGTGGGTGGTGGGGGTGGTGGTGGGTTGGTGTGGTGTGGGGGGGTGGGTGTGGGTGGGGGGGTGGTGGGGGGGGTGGGTGTGGGGGTGGGTGGGTGGGGGTGGGGTGGGGGTGTGGGGGGTGGGTGGGTGGGGGTGGGGTGGGTGGTGGTGGGGTGGGGTGTGGGGGTGGGTGGGTGGGTGGGGGTGGTTGGGGTGGGTGGGGGGTGTGGGGTGGGTTGGTGGGTGGTGGGGTGTGGGGGGGGGGGTGGGTGTGGTGGGGGGTGGTGTGGGGGGTGGGGGGTGTGGGGGTGGGTGGTGTGGGGTGGTGGGTGTGGGGGTGGGTGTGTGTGTGGTTGGTGGGGTGGGTGTGTGGGGGGGTGGTGTGGGGGGTGGGTGGTGGGGGTGGGGTGGTGGGTGGGTGGGGGTGTGTGGGTGTTGGGGGGGGTGGTGGGGGTGTGGGGTGGTGTGGGGGTTGGGGGGGTGGGTGGTGGGGTGGGTGGGGTTGTGGTGGGTGTGGGGGTGGGGTGTGGGGGGTGGGGGTGGGTGTGTGGTGGGTGGGTGTGGGGGTGGTGGGGTGTGGGGGTGGGTGGTTGTGGGTGTGGGGGTGGGTGGGGTGGGGGGTGGTGGGTGGTTGGGGGTGGTTGGGTGGGGGGTGGGTGTTGGTGGGGTGGGGGTGGTGGTGGTGGGGGGTGGTTGGGGGGTGGGTGGTTGGGGGTGGGTGTTGGGTGGTGGGGTGGGTGGGGTGGTGGGGGTGTGGTGGGGTGGGGGGGTGTGGTGTGGGGGTGGGTGGGTTGGGTGGTTGGGTGGGGGTGGTGGTGGGTGGGGTGTTGGTGGGTGGGGGTGGTTGGTGGGGTGGTGGGGGTGGGTGGGTGTGGTGGGGGGGTTGTGGGTGGTGGGGTGGGGGTGGGTGGGTGGTGTTGGGGGTGGTGGGTGTGGGGTGGTGGGGGTGGTGTGGTGGTGGGTTGGGTGTTGGGGTGGGGGTGGTGGGGTGGGGTGGGTGGGGTGGGGGTGTGGGGTGGTTGGGGTGTGGTGGTGGTGGGTGTTGGTGGGTGGGGGGTGGGTGGTGGGGGTGGGGTGGGGGTGGTGTGGGGGTGGTGTGGGGTGTGGGTGGGGGGTGTGTGGTGGTGGGGGGGTGTGGGTGTGGGGGGTGGGTGGGGGTGGGGTGGGGGTGGGGTGTGGGGGGGTGGGGTGGTGGTGGGTTGTGTGGGTGGTGGGTGGTTGGGGGTGGTGGGGGTGGGGTGGGGGTGGGGGTGGTGGGGGGTGGTGGTTGGGGGGTGGTGGGTGTTGGTGGGTGGGGGTGGTGTGGGTGGGGGTGGGTGGGTGTGGGGGGGGTGTGGTGGGGGGTGGTGTGGGTGGTGTGGGTGGTGGGGTGGTGGGGTGGGGGTGTGGGGGTGGGTGTGGTGGTGGGGGGTGTTGTGGTGGGTGGTGGGTGTGGTGGTGGGGTGGTGGGGGGTGGGTGTGTGTGGTGTGGGGGGTGGGTGGGGTGGGGGTTGGGGGGGTGGGTGGTGGGGTGGGTGTTGGGTGGGGGGGTGGGTGGTGGTTGTGGGGTGGGTGGGGGTTGGGGTGGGGGGTGTGGTGGGGTGGGGTGGGGGGGGGTTGTGGGGTGGGGTGTGGGGTGTGGGGGTGGTGGGTGGGGGTGGTGGTGGGTGGTGGGGGTGTTGGGGGGGGGGGGGTGGGGTGTGGGGGTGTGGTGGGTGGTGGGGGGTGGGTTGTGGGGGGTGGTGGGGGGGGGTGGGGGTGGGTGTTGGTGGGGTGGTGGGGGGTGTGGGGTGTGGTGGGGTGGGGGGTGTGGGGGTGTGGGGGGGTGGTTGGGGGTGGGGGGTTGGGGTGGGGGTGGTTGGGGTGTGGTGTGTGGGGGGTGGGTGGGGGTGGGTGGTGGTGGGGTGTGGGGTGTGTGTGGGGTGGGGTGGGGGTGGTGGTGGGGGGTGTGGGTGTTGGTGTGGTGGTGGGTGTGGGTGGTGGGGGGTGTGGGTGGGTGGGTGGGGGTGGGGTGTGGGGGTGGGTGTGGTGGTGGGGTGTGGTGGGGTGGGGGGTGTGGGGTGGGTGGGGGTGGTGGGTGTGGGGGTGGGGTGGTGGGGTGGGTGGTGTGTGGGGTGTGGGTGGGTGGTGTGGTGGGGTGTGGTGGGGGGTTGGTGTGGGGGGGGGTGGGGGGGTGGTGGTGGGGGTGTGGGGTGGGTGGGGTGGGTGGTGGGGGTGGTGGGGGTGGTGGGTGGTGTGGTGGTGTGGGGGGTGGGGGTTGGGTGGGGGGTGGTGGGGTGGGTGGGGGGGTGTGGTGGTGGGGGTGGTGGGTGGGGGGGTGGGTGTGGGGTGTGGTGGGGGGGTGGGGTGTGGTGGGGTGGTGGGTGGGGGGTGGGTGTGGGGGGGGGTGGGGTGGTGGGGGGTGGTGTGGGGGTGTGTGGGTGGTGGGGGGTGGGGTTGGGGGGGTGGTGGGGGTGGGTGGTGGGTGGGGGGGTGTGGGTGTGGGGGGTTGGGTGGGTGGGGTTGGGGTGGTGGTGGTGGGTGGGGGGGTGGTGGGGGTGTGGGTGGGTGGGGGGGTGGTTGGGGTGGGGGTGGGTGGTTGGTGGGTGGTGTGGGTGGGGTGGTGGTGGGGTGGTGTGGGGGGTGGGTGGTGTGGGTGGTGGGTGGTGTGGGGTGGGTTGGTGGGGGGGTGGTGTGGGTGTGGGGGGGGTGTGGTGGGGGTGGTGGGTGTGGGGGGTGGGTGTGGGGGTGGTGGGGTGTGGGGTGGTGGGGGTGTGGGGTGGTGGTGGGGTGTGGGTGGTGGGGGGTGGGTGGGGGGGTGTGGGGTGGGTGGGTGGGGGGTGTGGGGGGTGTGTGGGGTGGGGTGGGTGGGGTGTGGTGGGGTGGGGGTTGGTGGGGGTGGGGGGGGTGGGGGTTGTGGGTGGTGGGGGTGGGGGTGGGTGTGGGTGGGGGTGGGGTGTGGGGTGGGGGGGTGGGTTGGGGTGGTGGGGGTGTGTGGGTGGTGGGTGGGGTGGTGTGGGTGGTGGGTGGGGGTGTGGGGTGGTGGGTGGGTGTGGGGGGGTGGGGGGTGGGTGTGGGTGGTTGTTGGGGGGTGTGGGTGGGGGGGTGGTGTGGGGGTGGGTGGGGGGTGGGGTGTGGGTGGGTTGTGGGTGTGGGGGTGTGGTTGTGGGTGGGTGGGGGGTGGGTGGGTGTGGGGGTGGGTGGGGGTGGGTGGTGTGGGGGTGTGTGGGGGGGTGGTGGGTGTGGGGTGTGGGTGGGGTGGTGGTGGTTGGGGGTGTGGTGGGGTGGGGTGGGTGGTTGTGGGGTGGGTGGTGGGGTGTTGGTGGTGGGGTGGTGGTGGGTTGGGGTGGGTGGTTGGTGTGTGGGGGGGTGTTGGGGGTGGGGTGGTGGGTGGGGGTGGGTGTGGGGGTGGGGGTGGGTGGGTGGGTTGTGGGGTGGGTGTGGGGGGTGGGGTGGTGGTGGGTGGGTTGTGGGGGTTGGTGGGTGTGGGGTGGGTGGGTGGGGTGGTTGTGGTGGGTGGTGGGGTGTGGTGGGGGGTGGTGGGGTGTGGGTGTGGGGGTGTGGGTGGTGGGGTGGTGTGGGGTGTGGGGTTGGGGGGGGTGTGGGTGTGGTGTGGGGGTGGGTGGGGGGTTGGGTGGGGGGTGGGGTGGTGGGGTGTGGTGGTGGGTGGGTGGGTGTTGGGGGTGGTGGGGTGGGTGGTGGGGGTGGTGGGGTGGGTGTGGTGGGGTGGGTGGGTGGTGTGGGGTGGTTGGGTGGGGGTGGTGGGGTGTGGGGTGGTTGGGTGTGGTGGGGGGGTGTGGTGTGGGTGGTGTTGTGGGGGGTGGTGGGTGTGGTGGGTTGGGGGGTGGTGGGGTGGTTGGGGTGGTGGGTGGGTGGGGGGTGGGTGGTTGGTGGGGTGGGGTGTGGTGTTGGGGTGGGGTGTGGTGTGGGGGGTGGTGGGGTGGGTGTGGTGTGGGGGGTGTGTGGGGTGTGGTGGTGGGGTGGGTGGGGTTGGGGGGGTGGGTGGGTTGTGGGTGGTGGTGTGGGGTGTTGGGTGGGGGTGTGGTGGGGGTGGTGTTGGGGTGGGTTGTGTGGTGGTGGGGTGTGGTGGGTGGTTGGTGGGGTGTGGGTGGGGGGTGGGTGTGGTTGGGGTGGGGTGTTGGTGGTGGTGTGGGTGTGTTGGGGTGGGGGTGTGGGGTGGTGTGGTTGGGGTGGTGGGGTGGGTGTTGGGGTGGTGGTGGGTGTGGGTGGTGGGGTGGGGTGTGGGTGGGTTGGTGGGGTGGGGTGGTGGTTGTGGGGGTGGGGGGTGTGGTGGTGTGGGGGTGGGGTGGTGGGTGTGGTGGTGTGGGGGTGTGGTGTTGGGTGGTGTGGGGTGGGGTGGTGGTGGGGTTGGGTGGTGGGTTGTGTGGTGGGGGTGTGTGGTGGGGGTGGGGGTGGTGGGTGTGGGGGGTTGTGGTGTTGGGGTGGGGGTTGGTGGGTGGGGGGGGTGTGTGGGGTGGTGGGTTGGGTGGGTGGTGGTGGGGTGGTGGTGTTGGGTGGGGGTTGGGTGGGGGTGTGGGGGTGTGGTGGGTTGTGGTGGTGGGGTGGGTGGGGTGTGTGTGGGGTGGGTGTGGGGGGTGGGGGGTGTGGGTGGTGGTGGGGGGTGGTTGTGGGGTGTGGTGGGGTGGGGTGTGGGGTTGGTGGGTGTGGTGGGGTGGGGTGGGGGGGTTGGTGGGTGGTGGGTGTGGTGGGGGTGGGGGTTTGGGGTTGGGTGTTGGTGGGGGGTGGGTGTTGGGGGTGGGTGTGGTGGGTGTGGGGTGGTTGTGGGTGGTGGTGGTGTGGGGGTGGTGGTGGTGGTGGTGGGTGGGGTGGGTGGGGGGGTTGTGGGTGGGGGTGGTGTGGGGTTGGTGTGGGTGGTGTGGTTGGGGGTGGTGGGTGTTGGTGGGTGGGGTTGGGGGGTGGTGTGGGGGTGTGGGGGTGGTGGTGGTGGGGTGGTGGGTGGTGGGGGTGGTGTGGTGGTGGGGTGGTGTGGGGTTGGGTGGGTGGGGTGGGTGTGGGGTGTGGGTGGTGGGTGGGTGTGGTTGGGGTGGTGGTGGTGGTGTGTGGGTGGTGGGGGTGTTGTGGGTGGGGGGGGTGGGTGTGGTGGGTGTGGGTGGTGGGGGTGTGGTGGGTGGGTGGTGGGGTTGGGGGGTGTTGGGTGGTTGGGTTGTGGGTGTGGGGTGGTTGGGGTGGGTGTGGGGGGTGTGGGGTGGTGGTGGGGTGGGTGGGGGTGGTGGGGGGTGGTGGGGTGTGGTGGTGGGTGGTGTGGGTGGGTGTGTGGGTTGGTGGTGTGGTGGGTGGGTTGGTGTGGGGGGTGGTTGGTGGGGTGGGTGGGGGGGGTGGGTGGGTGGGGTGTGGGGGTGTTGGGGTGGGGTGGGGTTGGGTGTGTGGTGGTGGGTTGGTGGTGGGGGTTGGTGGGGTGGGTGGTGGTGGGTGGGTTGGGGGTGGGGGTGGGGTGTGGGTGGGGTGTGTGGGGGTGGGTGGTGGGTTGGTGTGGGTGGGGTGGGTGGGGTGTTGGGTGGGTGGGGGGTGGGTGGTGTGGGGTGGTGTGGGGGTGGGTTGGTGGTTGTGGTGTGGGTGGTTGGTGGGTGGGGGGTGGTGGGGTGTGGTGGGGTGTGGGGTGGTGGGGTTGTGGGGGTGGGTGGTGTTGGTGTGGGGGTGGTTGGGTGGGGTGGTGGGTGGGGGGGTGTGGGTTGTGTGGGGTGGGGTGGTGGGGGTTGTGGTGGGGTTGGTGGTTGTTGGTGGGGTGGGGGTGGTGGGTGTGGTGGTGGGTGTGTGGGGGGGGGGGGGTTGTGGGTGGGGTGGTGTGGGGTGTGTTGGTGGGTGTGGGGGGTGTGGTGTGGGTGGTGGGTGGGGGTGTGGGGGTGGGTGGTGGGTTGGGGTGGGTGGTGTGGGTGGGGTTGGTGGGGTGTGTGGTGGGTGGGGTGGTGGGTGGTGGGTGGGTGGTTGTGGGGTGGGGGGTTGGGTGGTGGGTGGGGGTGGGGTGTGGTTGGGGTGGGGGGGTGGGTGGTGGGGTGGTTGTGGGGGGTGGGGGGGTGGGTGTGGTGTGGGGTGGGGGGTGGGTGGGTGTGGGGTGGTGTTGTGGGTGGTGTGGTGGGGTGTGTGGGTGGGTTGTTGGTGTGGGTGGGGTGTGGGTGGGTGTGTTGGTGTGGGGTGTTGTGGTGTGTGGGTGGTGGGTGGTGTGGGTGGGGGGTGTGGGTGGGGGGTTGGGTGTTGGGTGGGGTGTGGTGGTGGTGGGTTTGGGGTGGTGGTGGGTGGTTGGTTGTGGGGGGGTGTTGGTGGGGTGTGGGTGTGGGTTGGTGGTTGTGGTGGTGTGGTGTTGTGGGTGGTGGGTGGTTGTGTGGGTGTTTGGGGGTGTGTGGGTGGGTGGGGGTGGGTGTTGTGGGGTGGGTGGTGTGTGGGTGGTTGTGGGTGGGTGGGTGGGTGGGGTTTGGGTGGTGGGGTGTGGGGTTGTGGGTGGGTTGGTGGGTGGGGTGGTGGGTGTTGGTGGGGGGGGTGGTGTGGGGTGGTGTGGTGGGGTTGGGTGGGTGGGTGGGTGGGGGTGGGTGTTGGTGTGGGTGGGTTGGGGTGGTTGGTGGTGGGGTTGGGGTGGGGGGGTGGTTTGGTGGGGGTTGGGGGTGGTGTGGTGGGTGGTGTGGGTGTGGGGGGGTTGGTGGGGTTGGTGGTGTGGGTGGTGTGGTGTGGGGTGGTGGGTGTGGGGGTGGTGGTGTGGGGTGTGGGTGGTTGGTTGTGTGGTTGTTGGGTGGTTTGGTTGGTGTGGGTGGGGGTGGGGTGTGGGTGGTTGGGGTGTGGGTGGGGGTTGGTGGGGGTGGTGTGGTGGGTGGGTGTGGTGTTGGGGTGGTGTGGGTGTGGGGGTGTTGGTGGTGGTGGGGGTTGGGTGGGGGTGGTGGTGTTGGGGGGGTGGGGTTGGTGGTGGTGGGGTGGGTGGGGGTGTTGGTGTGGGGGTGTTGGGGGGGTGTGTGGGGTTGTGGTGTGGTGGTGGTTGG
The DNA here is from genome assembly GCA_907163375.1 of Prostheceraeus crozeri. NCBI lineage: Eukaryota > Metazoa > Platyhelminthes > Polycladida > Euryleptidae > Prostheceraeus > Prostheceraeus crozeri. The sequence goes on along the minus strand of CAJQUW010006117.1, from coordinate 42,899 downwards.
GTGGGGGGGTTGGGTGTGGGGTGTTGGTGGTGGGTGTTGTGGTGGTGTGGGGGGTGGTGGTTGTGGGGTTTGGGTGGGGTGGTGGGGTGGGGTTGTGGTGTGGTTGGGTGGGGTTGGTGTGGGTGGGGGTGTGGGGTGTGGTGTGTGGGTGGTTGGTGGGTGTGGGGTTGGGTGTGGGGTGGTGGGGGTGGGGTGGTGTGGTGTTGGTGTGGGGGTGGGGTGTGGGGGGTGGGTGGGTTGGTGTTGTGGGTGGGTGGGGGGTGTGGTGGGTGTGGGTGGGTTGGGGTGGTGTGTGGTGGTGGGTGTTGGTGTGGGTGGGGGGTGGGTGGGGTGGGGGTGGTGGGTGGTTTGGGGGTTGGTGGTGGGGTGTGGGGGGTGGGGTTGGTGTGTTGGGTGGTGGTGGGTGTGTGGTGGTGTGGGTGGGTTGGGGGTGTTGGGGTGGGTGGGTGGTGGGGTGGGGTGTGGGGGGGTTGGTGGGGGGGGGGTGGTGTGGGTGTGGGGGTGTGTGGGTGGGGGTGTGTTGTGGTGTGGGTGTTGGGGTGTTGGTTTTGGGTGGGGGGTGGTGTGGTTGGGTGTGGTGGGGGGTGGGGGTGGTGGTGTGGTTGTGGTGTGGGGGTTGTTGGTGGGTTGGGTTGGGTGTGGGGTGGGGTGGTGTGGTGGGTGTGTTTGGGGTGGGTGGGGGTTGTGGGTGGGGTGTGGGGGTGGGGTGTGGTGGTGGGTGTTGGTGTTGGGGTTGGTGGGGTGGGGTGTGGGTGGGTGGGGGTGGGGTTGTGGGTGTTGTGGGGTGGGGGTGGTGTGTGTGGGTGGGGGTGGTGTGGTGGGGGGGTGTTGTGTGGTGGGTGTGGGTGGGGGGTGTGGGGTGTGGTGGGGTGTTGGGTGGGGGTGTGGTGTGTGGGTGGGTTGGGGGGGTGGTGTGGGTGGGTTGTGGGTGTGGTGGGGTGGTTGTGGTGGGGGGGTTGGGTGGTGGGTTGGTTGTGGGGTTGGTGTGGGGTGGTTTGTGGGTGGTGGGGTGGGTGTGGGGTGGGGTTTGGTGGGTTGTGTGGGGTGTGGGGTGTGGTGGGGTGGTTGTGTTGGGGGTTGGGGTGGTGGTGGGTGGGGTTGTTGTGTGTGTGGGTTGTGTGGGGTGGTGGTGGGGGGGGTGGTGGGGGGTTGGGTTGTGTGGGGGGTGTGTGGGGGGTGGTGGGTGGGGGTTGGGTGGTTTGGTGGGTGTTGGGGTGTGGGGTGGGTGGTTGTGTGTTGGGGGGTGGGGTGTGTGTGTGGTGGTTTGGGGGGGGTGGTGGGGGGGTTTGGTGGGTTGTTGGGGGGTGGTTTGTGGTTTTGGTGTGGGGGGGGTGGTGGGTTGGTGTTGGTGGGGTGGTTGGTGTGGGTGGGTGGTGGTGGGTGGTGGGTGTGGGGTGGTTGGGGGGGTGGTTGTGTGGGGGTGTGGGTGGGGTGGGGGTGTGTGGGTTGGGGGGTGTTGGTGTGGTTGGGTTTGTGGGTGGGGTTGTTGGTGGGTTGGGGGTGTGTTTGGTGGGGTGGGTTGGTTGTGTGGTGGGGTGGGTGTGGTTTTTGGGTTGGGGTGGTTGGTGTGGGGGGTTTGGTGGGTGTGGGGGGTGGTGGGGTTTGGTGGGGGTGTGTTGGGGGTTTGTGTTTGTGGTGTGGGGGTGGTGTTGGGTTTGTGGGGTTGTTGGGGGGTGGGGTGGGTGTTGTGGGGGGTTGGTTTGGTGGGTTGTTTGGGTTGGTGGGTGGTGGGTGGTGTTTGGTGTGTTTGTGGGGGTGGGGTTTGTTGTTGTGGGTGTGGTGTTGTGGGTGGGTGGTGGTGTGGGTTTGTGTTGGGGTGTGGGGGGTGTGGGGGTGGGTGTTTTGTGGTGGTTGTTTTGGGTGGGGTTGGTGGTGTGGGGTTTTGGGTGTGGTGTGGTGGGGGTTTGTGGGGTTGGGGTTGGGTGGGTTTTGGTGGGGGTGGGTGGGGGGTTTGTGGGTGGGTTGTGTTGGTGGTGGGTGTGTGGGGTTGGGGTGGGTGGTGTGTGGTGGTGTGGTTGGGTGTTGTTGGGGTGGTGGGGTTGTTGGTGGGTTTGGGTGTGGTGGGTGGGGTTGGGTTTTGGTGGGGGTGGGGTTGTTGGGGGGTTGGGTGGGGGGTGGTGGGGGTTGGGTGTGTGTGTTTGGTTGGTGGGGTGTTTTGTGGGTGGTTGTGTGTGGTTGGGTTTGTGGGGTGTGGGGTGTGTTGGTTTTGTGTGGTTGGTGGTTGTGGTGTGTGGTTGGTGTTGGGGGGGTTGGGGTGGTTTTGTGGGGGTTGGGTGTGGGGTGGGGTTGGGGGGGTTGGGTGGTGGGTGTGGTTGGGGGTGGGTTTGGTGTGGGGTTGGTGTGTGGGTTGGTGTTGGTTGTTGTTGTGTGTGGGTTGGGGTTGGGTTTGGGGTGTGTGGGGGGTTTGGTGTGGGGTTGGGGGTGGGTGGTTTGGGTTTGGTGGTGTTGGTGTTTGTTGGTTGGGGGGGTGGGTGGTTGTGGGTGTTTGGTGGGGTGGTGGGTGTGTTGTGGGGTGTGGTGGTGGTTGGGTGGTGGTGGTTGGGTGGTTTTGGGGTGGGGTTGGTGTTGGGTTGTGTTGGGTGTGGGGGTTGGGGTGTTTGGTTTTGGTTGGGTGGGTGGGTGGTGTGTGTGGGGTTGTTGGGTTGGTGTTGTGGGTGGGGTGGTGGGTGGGGGGGTGGTTGGTGGGGTGGGTGGGTGGGGTGGTTGGGTGGGTGGTTGGGTGGTGGGGTGTGGGTGTGGGGTGGGGTGTGGTGTGGTGGGTGGGGGGGGTGGGTGTGTGGGGGTGGGTGGGGGGTGTGTTTGGTGGGTGGGTGTGTGGGTGGGGTGTGGGTGTGGGTGGGGGTGGGTGGTGTGGGGTGGGTGGTGTTGTGGGTGGGGGGGTGGGTGGGTTGTGGTGGGTGGTGGGTGGGGTGTTGTGGGGTGTGGTGGTTGTGGGTGGGTGTGGGGTGGGGTGGGGTGTTGTTGGTGGTGTGGGGGGTGGGTGGGTGGGGGGGGTGTGTGGGGGTGTGGTGGGTGGTGTGGGTGGGTGGTGTGGGGGTTGGTGTGTTGGGTGTGGTGGTTGTTGGGTGGGTGGGGGTGTGTGGGTGTGTGGTGGGTGGTGTGGGTGGGTTGTGGGTGGTTGGGTGGGGGTGTGGGTGGGGGTGGGGTTGGGGTGGGTGTGGGGTGGGTGGGTGGGTGTTGTGGTGGGGGGGTGGTGGGTGGTGGTGTTGGGGGTGGGTGGTGGGGTGTTGGTGGTGGGTGGGTGTTGGGTGTGGGGGTTGGTGGTTGGGGGGTGGGTGTTGGGTTGGGTGGGGGTTGGTGTGGGGGGTTGGTGTGGTGGGTGTTGTGGGGTGGTGGTGGTGGGTTGGGGTGGGTGTGTGGGGTGTGTGGTGGTGTGGGGGTTGTGTGGGTGGGGTGTGGGGTGGTGGGGGGTGTGGGTGTGTGGGGTGTGTTGGGGGTGTGTGGTGGGTGGGTGGTGGGGGGGTGTGGTGGGGTGGGGGGTTGTGGTGGTGGGGTGGTGTGGGGTGTGGGGGTGGGTGGGTTGGGGGTGGTGGGGTGGTGGGGGTGGGGTTGGTGGTGGGGTGGTGTGGGGGTGGGTGTGGTGGGGGTGTGGTGGTGGTGTGGTGTGGGTGGGGGTGGTGGGGGTGTGGGGTGTGGGTGGGGTGGTGGGTGGTGTGGGTGTGGGGGTGGTGGTGTGGGGTGTGGTGTGGTGTGGGGGTGGGTTGGTGGGTGTGTGGGTGGTGGTGGGTGTTGGGGTGGGTGGGTGGGGTGTGGGGTGGTGTGGGTGGGTTGGGGTTGTGTGGGTGTTGTGGTGGGGTGTGGGTGGTGGGTGGTGGGGGTGGGTTGTGGGGGGTGTGGGTGGGTGGTGGGGGTGGGGTGGGGGTGGTGTTGGTGGGTGGTTGGGTGGTGGGTGGGGTGGTGGGTTGTGGGGTGGTTGGTGGGGTGGTGTGGGGTGGTGGGTGGTGTGGGGGTGGGTGGTGGGGTTGGTGGGGGTGGTGGGGGGGGTGTGGGTGGTGGTGGGGTGTTGGGTGGTGGTTGTGGGGTGGTGGGGGGTGTGGGTGGGTGGGGGTGTGGTGGGGTGGTGGGTGTGGTGGTGGGGTGGTGGGGTGTGGGGGTGTTGTGGGTGGTGGTGTGGTGGTGTGGGGGGGTGGGTTGGTGGGTGGTGGGGTTGTGGGGGTGTGGGTGGTGGGGTGGTGTGGGGTGGGTGGGGGTGTTGTGGGGTGGTGTGGGGGGGTGGTGGGGGGGGTGGTGGGTGGGGTGTGGGTGTGGTGGGTGGGGGTGTGGGGGGTGGTGGTGGTGGGTGGTTGGTGTGGGGGGTGGTGGGTGGGTGTGGGTGGTGTTGTGGGGGTTGGGTGTGGGTGTGGTGGGGGTGTTGGTTGTGGGTGGGGGTGGTGTGTTTGGGGGGGTGGGGTTGTGGGGTGGGGTGGGGGGGGTGGTGGGGGGGGGTGTGGGTGTGGGTGGGGGGTGGGTTGTGGGGGGGTTGTGGGTGGTTGTGTGTGGGTGGTGGGGGGGGGTGTGTGGTTGGTGTTGGGGGGTTGGTGGGGGTGGGTGTTGGTTGTTGGGGTTGTGGTGGTGTGTGTGTTTGTGGGGTGGTTTTGTGGTGTGTTGGTTGTGTGGGTTGGTGTTGGTGGTGTGGGGGGGTGGTTTGGGGGGGTTGTGGGTGGGTTGTGTTGGTTGTGTTGTTTGTGGGTGGGTGGTGGGGGTGGGTGTTGGGGTGGTGGTTGTTGGGTTGGTGGGGGGGGGTTTGTGTTGGGTGGTGGGGTTGTTGTGGGTGTTGGGTGGTGTTGGGTGTGGGTGGTGGGTGTTGGGTTGTGTGGGGGTGGGGGTGGGGGGTTGGGGTGGGTGGGGGGTGGTGGGGGTGGTGTTTGGGTGGGTGGGGGGTGGTTTGTGTGGGTTGGGGTGGTGGGTGTTGTGGGTTGTTGGGGTGGTTTGGGGTGTGATGGGGGGAGCGGGTCGAGTGCGTGTGGACGAGGGGGTGTGTATGTGGGTTGGAATTTATGTGTCGGGGGCATTAGTTGGGAGGTTACTGTTTGGGGGGGCGTAAGATGGATATCAGTGGTTTGAGTCCATTGGGGAATTGGGGATCGCAATGACCCGTTGTTTTTGGTGTACATTTGAGCTTATATTGATAATGAGAATGATATTGTGAAATGTATATATTTAAGGAGGGCTTATTTATATATGGGAGGTTAGGTAAGTTATGCTATGGAATGAAGGTTGAGTTCCTGTTCTACCTAATTTAATATGACGGTATTTTGTGATTGGTTTAGTGTATTGGAGAAATAGGAATTGATGATGGATTAGACAAAGTTTGAAAGATGTCGATGAATTTACTATATCTGAATTAAGTACTGCTTGAAAATTCTGATTTTTGTGACATGAGAAAAGGTTATAGAAATTTACCTCCCAAACCCAGAAAGATATATGTCAGGAATACAGTTCATTTTAATATGTGTTGGGCTGGAACATTTCAATCTTCAGCGATAAAAGAATTCATTGAATCCCGGAGGACTTTAGTAGTCAGATGAAAAAATTGCGCGGAGCATGGCCTAGTTCGTCCAAGGTAGATGGCTATTGTATATCAAAAGAGAATGAAAAATCCTTCTATGGAAAATGGATCGATTGGAAGCTCGGAAACCTGGAAACAATTATTTATAAAGGTCTTGTTATTTTTAGGGGCCTCATCTTCTTCATTACGCGCCGCACAGGAGACAGGGATGTGAGTTTATGGGGAAAATTCCCAAACTTTCTTGAAAAATGATAATGATGGAAAAGATATACCTATTATTGTTGATGAGGGTATCGAAAAAAAAGAAGGTTTGGGATAAAAACTGCCAGATTTATGAACCAAAGATGACCAAAACTTTACACAAACGATGATCTATCTAGATGTTCCGGTCAACCTCGTATAAAAAATATGTATCCCACAGACCCGAATCAAAAATTTGCAAGGTTGCGAGGCTTTTTACTTGACCCCAATAAAGATCCTAAAGTCAATGTTTGGTATAAACGAAGTCTTTCGGTATTCATGCGATTCCAGAGGTTCCGGGTTCGCTTAACGAGCTGTTTGAATTTAGATGGATTTGTGGTCTATACAAGTTTAAGAAGATCCCTGCTCATTATCGTCTAATGGTTGGGGTGGATTACAAATGAGGTTATTCAGAAAAAGACAGGTCGGATCAGTGGGAATGAAGACTCAGCTTACATTGATCGAGCCTGTATGTACGAGAAATGTAAATGCATCTACTGTCACGCAGTCAAACATTTCAACTGCAAGTTCAACAAGAAGCATACGTCGAATGATGAGATCCCTACGATACGGTTTGATCAATGCACACGAATTGCCCTGTTATTGCCTATTAATTTGCCTGTCAATTCTTCCATGTGAACTGAGTAATCCGTTATACTTCAAAACAACGTGCTAAGTGACTTTACATTACTTTTTGTGTTAATATTATTATATTATTGTCATTGTTATTTGTTACAGTAAAAGAAAGTATAGAACTTCTATGGAAAGTACTCGATTCATAGCTTTTTTACCTTTCCTGGACTATCTGTGGTTTAGAAGGGATCGTAATATAGGACAGAAGGCTATAGATAGTGATATATTTGCATAATATTGCACAGGCATGGATAGGCCATTGCCTTGAAATAAGTACGGAGGATATCTATATCGGAAAGTAAAGAAACAAGTGATGAGCAATTTGATGGAGAAATCGAGTTACTTTTATGGTGTAAGCAATGATTTCAATGCAGTGAATTTGAATGCGAAAATAACTGTAATTAGAGGACAAAGCAAGTACTTAAGATAGCTTTAGTATTTCAGATTTTTGGAATTTAAGCGAGATCTCTTCTGCGTTTTGTTTATTGCAAAACGTCGTGTGTAGTTTATCTTATGTATTAACCTTACATGAAAGATTAGTACTTTTGCCCAAGTTAGTTCATGTACTAATTATAGTAATATGATAGATATCTATTGAATGGTGAATATGAAATTGATAGGCTAGGGAGATGATCGTAGTGTAGTGCCATCTGCGCCCAAGCGAACTGGCACTCTGCAATATTTAAGAATTATCAGCCGCCACCGCACGGCAAAAAGCCAAGCATGAACAAACGCAGAACCAGTCGGGTTGTGCATTTCTTCCAGCTTTGCCTCAGGTCAGTTATTTTAAGTTAGTCTCTGGACCATTTACGAGGCGTTACTGGTGAGCCCTTGTATTTTATGGCAAAACGCAGCTTCTCCGGATTGACAAGGAATTTTTGTACTTGAATTCTTTAAGTTCTGTTGAACGTCTTCTGTCTGGATGCCCACGCGAACCGCACTAAAATATAAATATGGTTTGAGATAAAATTGCTCGTTTTTGGAAATATATAGTCCTATAATGGGATGTTTGAACATGCTGTAAATAAATGCCTTTATCAATTTGCTCAAATTCATCACACCGGAACTGACTGACGTCAGGTAATTGGACATCAGGTTTTTATTGATAGATTAATATTCTACCGATGGACGGGTAGACAAAAAAATATGTAGCCGTAGGATTGATTTTTTGCCGCGGAAGTTAGAGTAGCCTACCAAGGAGTATCAAGGTTAAAGGGAAGAGATAAGCACGATGGACAGCATTGCTGCAATTTGCATTCTTTACACTTATTAATCAGGTCACCGTATTTCTTCGAATTTACGAATCTACCTCGGACAGTCTAGTGAGGAAAGATCATTTTGATGGGAAAGGTTTATTAAAGACGGGGTATTACAAAAGTGGATGCAATGCTTCTGTACCAAATCCAAGCTAAATTTGCTTTTTTTGAACAGTTTTATGATACTTCAATCAACTCCATCAGAAAAGCTTTATCGATTATCCCCATACTTAACCCTCCTACTGCGCACTTTGAAAAGCTACATCTACTACGCACATAGAGGCCTTGGGCTTCGCCATTTAGAATTCCCTTTTATCAACTTAATTACTCGTAGTTACGCCCTCACTCTCATATGCACGCGCTCTTCGAACCATGACGTTAGTCGACAATTCTACCTGCCTGACATCCCTCAATCTGCATATAAATGTCTCACAGCCATATCCCTCAGCCACCAAAGATGCTACTTTTATCATTGTGGATAACAAATACGGGCATGTTGAAAAATTACAAAAGTAAATTTGATGTTAACTTTCGTATACTTATGACGCTTTGTATTGAAAAATCATATGTATTGTACATAATGAGACTGAGAAATACTAAATCTGTAAAGGCAGGTTATCATGCTTTCATCTGAGAGCTGTGCAGGTCTCCCTGCCTTAAACCCCGCCTGGATTGAAGTAGTAGTAGTAGTAGGTTTATTTGCCTTCACATGAAGAAAAAACATAACACACATGCAGGCTACAATAGAGAAATAACATGAAGTCCTACTATTCGATTCTCAACAACAAGTCAAGTAATTCAAAGTTAAGATAATCTTTCTGAAGTAAATAATGGAGAGAGTCAATGAAGCCAGCGCAATGAAATAAGGGAGTAAAAGTCAATGGTTTACCAATTTTGTCCGATGAATATGCCAATAAAATGGGGTCAATAAAAATATGCCAAAAATTCTATTTTATTAAACCACCGTCTATGTAAGCTCTATATTTATACATATTCCATGTCATGCTTCGGTATATGTTTCCTATAGGCGTCAAGGATTGCATGATTCGGCGGACGAGTTTTCTTTCTGCGAATGAAATGATGGCCATTGGATCCCGAACTTGCAATGCCCGTCGCGTCACGTGATGATGGGCGTATTTGTTTTGACCAATCATACGATTACATAATAGACCATTTAGTTTTCTAATTTCGTCCATGCACATTTTCGATCTGAATAGCGTGTGTAAACCAAGAATTAATATTGGTTGTATTGCCGCTTTGTATATAATGCTTTGTGGTAAAGGATGGAGACCTCCCTTATACATTCCATGCTTGCCCAATCCATTGAATGACCGTCTCGTTTTTGTTGAAATGTTAATTTTGTGATTTACACAATTTCCATTTTTGTTATGAATAATACCTAAAATTTTCAGTTCATCAACATTTTCTAATTTTTCTTCACCAATGCAGAAACTCAGTTGCTTTCTAGGACTGTTACATGACAAAACTTTTGATTTATAACCGTTGAATTTGAAAATCCATTTATCAGCATATTGTTTAGCGAGATTTAATTGTTGCCACTCATAATAGTGATATCGTTCGCATAAGAGAATGGACTGAATGAGACATCATAGAATTTCAGGGAATTACTAGAAGATGAAATGATTCTTGAGATGTCATCTGAAAACATAGAATAGAGCCATGGCGATAGTATACTTCCTGCCGTACTCCTCTTTGAACAGGAATTAGGTTTGAGATTTTACCTTTCCAGGATATCTTGATGTTGAGAGAGTTATACCACCGTTTAAGAAATCCACAGTCAAACTCTTCTGTCATTTACTGTGCAATTAAATCCATTTAGTCCCATCCATGGCTTATAAAACATTCCAGCATGCCATACAGAGTCAAAGCATTTCTCTGAATCTAGCGAAGCAATGTAGAGTGGTGATTTTGAATGGTAATGTTCTAAGATACAATCGCTGATAGTTACTGATAGCATATCTGTTCCGATTGACTTCTGAAAGCCATATTGTAATGGGGATATTTGAATTTCTTTACTAATTTCTTTCAAAATTAAAACTTCTAATATTTTCGAGAATGTAGTACTGACTGTTATTCCCCGTGTATTGGTAGCTTTGTTGGGGTCCTTTCCTGATTTAGGTGAAACATACATGATTCCTGAATCAAAACTGGAAGGAGTCAAAGTTAAGGATAGAATTTGATTGAAGATATCAGCTAAACTTTCGAAGAGGACGTCACTTCTGCCCATTGTGAGATGGTTAACAGTTATATCATCTGTGCCTGGACAAGATTTGGAATTCAGCTTATTGATTGCGTCATTTACGTCATAACTAGTAATGATTTTATGTCTGAAATTATTATTTTTGGACCTTTCTGAAAATATTTTTTGTTATTGCTTCAATATTTGATTGAAAAGTATTCAGATTGCCTGAGTTCTTCTCAAATAATTTTTGAAAATGAATCACAAGTGACGACATTGTTAATGTTGATTCCTTGTCACCTGTATCCTTTTTGCTTTTGATATGTTTCCAAAATTGTCTTGAATTTCCACTAATTTGTAAATTGTATATATATTTGTATTTCATTTTAACATTACTATCGGTTACTTTTCCTGTATAATGACGAAATTCTCTCTTCACTTTCTTGTAAATATCATGAATATACCCATTCTTTGGTTTATCTTTTCCTTTCCATATATTCCACCATAACATATTTCGTTTTTTATTGTATTGAAGTTTCAAAAAGAGGGACTTTCTTTGAATATTTCTAAGTGTAAGGAGATGATCGTTCCACGTGCATCGTTGACATATCCTGTTCAGTTTTCATCTAACTTTGTCAGTGTTGATTTTATTCGAATTCTTGGTGTCACGTTTACAAGTAGACTTACTTGGAAGTTGCATATCAGTGAAATTTTGAAGAAGGCGTCCCGCCGTCTTTACATCATCCGTTGTCTGCGCGAGACTTTAGGGAAGCATGAGCTGATTGTAGTTTTCCATGCAATAATCACTGCTCTATTCATGTATGCTTCCCCGGTATTCGGTCATCTTTCTAAAACCTTGACTGAGAAGGTTGATCGTTTTTTCAGAAGATCACACCGTTTGATTTGTGGACGTGAGTGTGAATGTGGCAAGTTTGACCTGTTTTCGGACATGTTGGTTCGAAATGGGTTGAATTTTTTGTCTAACTGTGAAACTAACTCCTGCCATCCGTTACATCATTTTGTGCCAAGTCGCTTGAGAATCAGTAATCACTTTTTGATTCCTTTTTCGCGTACTGCCAGACGGGCAAACTCTTTTTTCCCTTGGATTTGTGTGGAAGCAAATGAATTTTTGTACAAAATTTAGCCACAATTGTTGTTCTCTTATTGATTACTTTTGTCTTAGTGATTGTCTTACATGATTATTGCATTGAATTGTATTGATGATTTTCATTATTTTAAATATAAACACATCTCTCTCTCTCTCTCTCTCTCTCTCTCTCTCTCTCTCTCTCTCTCTCTCTCTCTCTCTCTCTCTCTCTCTCTCTCTCTCTCTCTCTCTCTCTCTCTCTCTCTCTCTCTCTCTCTCTCTCTCTCTCTCTCTCTCTCTCTCTCTCTCTCTCTCCTCTCTCTCTCTCTCTCTCTCTCTCTCTCTCTCTCTCTCTCTCTCTCTCTCTCTCTCTCTCTCTCTCTCTCTCTCTCTCTCTCTCTCTCTCTCTCTCTCTCTCTCTCTCTCTCTCTCTCTCTCTCTCTCTCTCTCTCTCTCTCTCTCTCTCTCTCTCTCTCCTCTCTCTCTCTCTCTCTCTCTCTCTCTCTCTCTCTCTCTCTCTCTCTCTCTCTCTCTCTCTCTCTCTCTCTCTCTCTCTCTCTCTCTCTCTCTCTCTCTCTCTCTCTCTCTCTCTCTCTCTCTCTCTCTCTCTCTCTCTCTCTCTCTCTCTCTCTCTCTCTCTCTCTCTCTCTCTCTCTCTCTCTCTCTCTCTCTCTCTCTCTCTCTCTCTCTCTCTCAAGGACGTTCAACTCATGATTCCACCACGGTTTTCTTTTCCATTTTGATTTCTTTTGAATTTGCTGAACACATCCGGAATCAAGGGCAGCAGTCTTTATGGCATTCGTAAGTATTGATACTTGTCTATCAAGAGTCTCTTTAGCATTGGCAACGAAATTAATGTTCGGAATGACATATCTCATTTTTTTGAACTTTGAATCCTGGCCGAAAGTGAATTTCTGTATGTTGCATTTTTATTTGTATCAGACCAATCACAATAAGTTCTTATGACTTTTTTGTTGCATATGCGTTTATAGTCATTAGTTTTTTTCTTCATATTGATGAGGAATTTTGAAAGATATAAATATCGGAAGATGATAAACAGTGTTCGGGTGAGGTAAGTCGTGCAACATTTGACATTTAAAAATAAGCTCCTTCAGTTTGTCGTTTACATATAGTCAATCAAAGAAAAGCTTCCATTACTTTCATGACAATAGGTCCACTCAACTTCTTGTGGGGTTTCGATATTTGCTGCATATAAGTCATTTTCCACAACGAATTCGTGCAGCATCAAATTATGTGAATTTGTCTTCTTTTTGGAAACTAATGATGCGTTAAAATCTCCTATCAAACATACATAAGATTCTCTAAAATGATCAGTATAGATAGCTTCAACTTCGTCGATTGTTTTCTTGTATTCTGCGATGCATTTTTCTTTGTTTTCTACAGTTCTTGTGTCAAAATAAGGGCCGATTAGAATCATGTGGGTAGAAATTCTTTTCCATTTGATTTTCAGAGAAACAATTCGAAAAGACTTCGATTCTAATTCTTGAATACAATCGACTTTTGAATCTCTTATCAAAAGATTCAATCCACCAAATGGTCTTCCTTGTAGCCTGGTGATATTTCTAACATACCTGATTTATTATATACTCGGAAATTTGGAAAGTAATCGCTGATTAGAAATTCCACATGTGGTCGCAAAAGAGTTTCACACAAAAAAATAATATCCACATTATTCGTCAAATTGTCATCTATAAATTTCGCATTTTTCTTGAAGCTGCCGCAGTTATACGTTATCAAGTTAATAACGCCTACTTTCCCATTGACGTTGATATGAGGTATCATAGTACTTTCTTCTTTTGTTATTTTGTGATTGGAATTCAAATTTGTTATCATCTCTGTAGTATTAATATTCCTCATCATTTCTGTGGTAGTGATTTCCTTCAAAGTATCTGTTACTTCTTTCATTGGACTGTTGATTTGGTGACCACCAGTTATGGTGGTCATTTGAAAGAAAGGGCTGTTGATTTTGAATGCGTGGCTGACGAAATAGTCGAATTTGTATATTGTATCCCTAATTTTGTGTATTTTTTATGACATCAACTTTATCTTGAGAGACACTAACCTTGAAAGATGTACGGTACTCTGTCGCTGATGGTTGGTGTATTTCGTGGGGAAGAGTTCACAAAGTTCATAAATGTTATCAACACCAAGCGACTGAAGATGGTTTCTTATATCTTCTTGCGAGTGTTGAAGATGGATTCTACCAATATATAATTGAACTTTTTTCTCGTCTCCAATTCCCTTTATAGGACAGTTGCCATTAGATCCAAAACCCATTTCTCTTGATCCATTTCGCACTGCAGTGGCGTATGACATTTTTGATTTGTTAATCACATCACTGTCATGATAGTCATAAGATTGTTCCTTCTTCTTCTTTCTTTTTTCGATTGTTGTCCATTCACCTTCACAATCACTTTCATAATTCGAAGCAATATTTCTTTTCTTTCGGATTATTCTTGGGCTGCTTTTATCTTCACTTGATAAGTCGGATTCTTTGTTTGTCAATGATTTATTTGTGTTCTCCTTTATTTTTCTGCATTTCGTGCTGAATTGTTCCCCTAACTTAGGTTTGGGAGTTTCACATTTTTCTCGCAGTTCTTTCACTGTTTCTTTGAGATATATTGTCTCCTCCTGATGGTGATCCCGCACATTTTGGAGTTCTTTGATGCTTTGGTTTGCAGTAATCAAATCTGCCTTTAGTTCGGAGATTATTCTAAGTATATTGCCATTCATGTCATTTTCATTCAGTGTCATATCAATTGCTGCGCATCTATGCTTATCTGTCAAGATTTTATCCAGATCTGCTGATCCAGTTTTGTGAACATAACACATTCCGAGAGTGATAATGTCAGGAATAACAGTATGAGTTTCTCTTCTCCCTTTCATTTCTTTGTTCTTTAGAGTTTTCAATTCATCCATCATTTGTAATTGACAAAAAAGAGTTTGTCTCAATCTAAGAAGAGCATCCAGATCATTGTTCGCACTTTTAAAATTTTCAATTATATTGTTATTGCTGTTTTGACTATGTATTATTTTAAGCTTTGATATATATAGTTCAATAAATTGGTCTTTGTCGTTTATTTTGACAATTTCATCCAAATTCATATCTTTTTCAATTCCAGCGCTTGATTCATTAGCAGTCATCATTCACTAGCAGTAGATGAAAATTACAGTACAGTATAGTTTAGGAATACTATAGGAATACTATATAAGAATAATATATAGGAATACTATAGTTTAGGAATAGTATAGTATAGGAAGTATAGTTTTGTATTATAACTTTGTGAATGAACGATGAAACGTGCTATATCTACTCGTATTATACCAGTATTACTTTGCAGATATAGCATGCTTTCTCGCTGAAACCTATAACCATGTGTATACAGACCTCAGGCCTTCGGGCTTATGTCTATATTTTTATGAATGACCTATAGAACATTCTATAATATCTACTACATAAATGACAGATCAATGCACTGAGGATGCTGTGATGACAAAGTATGCTGATGACATGAAACTGGTAAATTCGTATAATATAGGAATAGTATCCACTTTTAGAGGACATAAATGCATAGATTTCGAGGACACGCTTGTGTCCGGGGAATTTTGCATTTATGGCCGATAGAAGTGGATATTGTGCGTAATTTAGCTATGGTACAATGTGGAACAAAGAAGGCAACAATTTATCTCGTAATGATAATATCCGTGTGAAAAATATTTTAAAAGTATATTATACGAATTTACCAGTTTTCAGACGCTTACGCGCCCTCAAATGTCCTACACTGTTGCCCGCAAAAATCCATGTTAAGTAATAGATTATGCATAGATTTGAGGTCATTATTGCTATAATTACCGAGAGCCGAAGGCTCGAGGTTATTTTGACAAATAGTGACCGAAGAAATCTATGCATTATCTGTAATGGTATTATTAATTTCTATGGTATTATTAATTTCTATGTCTGTAATAATGCATGACTTTTTTCATAGAAGTCTACACCAGGTTAATAATTTCCAAGCAGATGACTCCTAGCATAATTTCCAATCATGGACTCCTAGATAATATATAACACCTGGACTGAAAGCTGAAATTCATTAATACACTAGACGGCCAGCTTGATTCAATAGCTGTCGATGGTGGAAACGAAGTGTCTAAAGAAAAATAAGCTGAAGTTTCTGGAAATCGGAAGAACATGGGGTTGCAACTAACTTATCATCGTTATCACTGAATATGAAATATTTACTATATCAAATCAAGCAATGGTTTGACAGTACGAAGTGAGCAAGCTTGTGGTCTATAGAAAAGTTTCAGGAACAACAGCTAAAAAGTCCACATCGGTCATCTAAAACGTTGAACCTTTGGGTGTGAAAATAATTCGAAGACGCCGATTCAAATGAATAGAGATTTCAATGAGAAATCAATGAGTATGATACGATAAAAAAGCTTTTCATCCAAATTTTGGCGAAATTTTAATATGCAAAAGTTAACTTATATACTTTATTACTATTCAGATATTACAAAGATAAAGACATATTTGATCATTCACTATTTCAGTAATCGTCGGCGATGCAACTTTGCAAAATTGAACAATTGTGACATTGTTCCTGATTCAATAATTTTCGCATTTTAATACTTTACAATAAAGTTCAGATATCCGTTTAAATCGAAGAATTCACTTGGTCATGAGGTTAGGCTGCAAATATGCCCGAAAAATGATGAAATCATTCCCGATTAGATAAGATGTTTGGGTGCTTGAACTCTTTAATCGAGCAAGTTAAACTGTTGGGAAAAGCAAAATTTGAAGCTTCTTCAAAAAGTAATTGAGCAGATTAATACGTGTATAGCCCTCATCCTGCAACTATTTGAAGATTCGCTACTGTTTTCATTCCAGTCTACGAGTTGTGCATCTCATAAAGCGAGTCAAATATAAATCTCTGAGAGATAGCAGTACCAAACCATGATGCCGTCATGCCTCTCTTTATTTCTCTTGCAAATATTAATGAGGCAATTCTCTTGTGTAGTAAATTAGCCAAAGGACCTGATCACTCATTTGTGGAATATACGAGAGGCGTGAATGTCCCTTTCTCTACTTCCAAAATTCTCTCTTCCTTTTGCCGCATCTTTTCATTCTCGTGTTCTTTATACAATGTTGCAGGGATTATTTGTTATTCTTGCATAAATATATGACGTCCCATTCTCCCCAACAGCCCTCTTGCAGTACTATCTAATCTCGCCTGGTCGTCAGTATTGCCAACTTTGATGAAGTCATATGATTCAATTGGCAATAATTTGGGCTCAATGCGAACATCTTTACAGTCTTCACTCAAAAAAAGACTCTCCGTGTCAAAAATAATGTCGTGTCGAGGGTTGACAGAACCACCAATTTTGCAGCTAAGAGTATGATTTAAATAATTTTTTTCACCACAAACACAATTCGTCGAAAAATAACCGACCAGTTGCAGCGCAATTTGTTCGCATCTTGGAATTCGCTTTTGTTTAGAGAATATCCCAATGTTTCTATGGGTAATGATGTTACTCATGAACTAGAGCTTTTCTCTTTCGCAAAAGTCAATGCCTTCTTCACCTCATCGGCATCAAGATTCATGAAATAGTCATATATTATTCATTGAAAAAGTTTCTTCTTCTCTTTTCACATGTGCGATGCACCTCTTATTTCCGTTCTGTCAAGTCGATCTACCAGTAGATTGTTTTCCTGGTCATAAATTACATTTGTCAAACATTCTGTAATTTTCACCTTACACTCGCGTTTTGAAGTTATATAAGGATCAGCATTTCCCAGACCTCCATACCTGCATTTCTAAAGGGATGAATTTCTGACGTATAACTTCTTCCAACCTCTGAAAGTCATCATTGATGTCATCAACTGTTTCCTGCATAAAGGTCCTCCTGTGACAGAGACCTTTTGTGCATTCTGAAAAAGCAGCTTGTGGATCTTCAGACGCAATATCACGGAGATATTCATTGTCTTTTATCCATGTCTCGATCTTCGAATTAACATTTGAGGATTTGAATTCATCACTTCCTATCACTGCACCTTTCATTCTAATCGTCATACATTCATTAGATGTTCCAAGAAGTGATTTTGCTTTTGTAAATGCATCGGCATTTTTTGCCATCAAAATGGGAATGTGCCTGTCCTTTCTTTGATAAATCAAACCAACCGTGGCTACTTTATGAGTGTCACTAGTTAGTATTTTGTATTTTCACTGTCTAAATGAATATAGTATTAAAAGGCTTTCCAATAAAAAGCGATGACAATAGTCAAGTTCATTTTAATTCATTTGCTTGATTTGATATAAGTAAATATTTCATATTCAGTGATAACGATGATAAGTTAGTTGCAACCCCATGTTCTTCCGATTTCCAGAAACTTCAGCTTATTTTTCTTTAGACACTTCGTTTTCACTTGACAAATTGCTTCCACCATCGACAGCTATTGAATCAGGCTGGGGCCGGTAACATAAATCGTTGTTAAATAACGGTAACTGTTAAGCCTACAGCGAACTGCTGTAACAGCGAACGTTCATCGGCCACCACAACTTCGCTGTTCCTTCGCTGTTTAGCATACAGGGAGTTAGTGATTAACAACAAACTTGAATTCGGGAAATCGTGATGTATATTCTGACGTTGTCCAATAGAATGACAAGATCAGCGAGCTTAGTGGATTCTGAGTGGATTTTTTTAATATCTTATGAATATCGTATTGGAATACTATGTTGTTTTTATTAACCCTCGCCCCACTTGGCTGTCTTTGCGAACGAGCACAAACTATCATACCAATTTTGGCAAACCACAGATCCAAGGGCATTAGCAAAACAGCCAGGGATCGAAATTTTCCGTTTTTTCCCGAAGATTTTGATGGTCTCCTTTTTAAAAGTATTTTTTGAAAGCATTTAAAGTCATTTGGAACTAACCTTTAGTTACAATGTATTTAACAATAAATTTTATGCGTTATTAAAGAAATTGTTCGTAACTTTACTACGTACAATGGATCCATCTCCATCTACTGGAATATCATATCCGATATCACTTGCATCATTCTCGCCATTCGTAGGCCAGCTTATATGTCGATGATATATTTCACAAAGTGCACTTGATACTGCGTGAACCACACGTCCGGAAGTCATCTCTGATATACCATGAAGATCACCAAGTTCACACGTGTGTGAAGTTAGCGGAACCACCCAGCGGAACCATTTTTTATTATAGCTTAATTCTATTCGAAACAGCTTCTAGTTTGTCAATTTCAGTATCCTTATTACGAATCTGAGCTCAGATTTCACAAATTCACAGTCGTTTTTGAGAAATTCAAGTTTAAAGATAAAAGTGGTTCCGCTGTGAAGTTAGCGGAACCATCCAGCGGAACCAATTGCTGAGTCTCGCTGATTGACGCACTAAATCAATTTCTTTTGGTCACTACCCGATCAATTTGGTTATGCTGATCACGAATATGTGCCTCATCTTTCAAAACAATGCAGATTTCACCCGGAAATCTGAATTTCACTTTTTCTGCAAGCTGATTGTGAGGTTAGCGGAACCACCTACTGGCATTAAAATCCAACCCTCTCCAGATCAGCCGAACCATCATTTATTACAGCAGAATTCTATTGCACCATCACAATGTGGAATTAGCTCCTGTGCGCTTCCCTTCTCGGTGCATGCTGCTGTGCCTCTGAAGTCAATAGATGAGAGGGTTGGATTTTGCTGAGATTCCGATGAAATCCTTGAAAACCGTAAAATCAATTTTTCTCGGCAAGTACTTATCCTCCCGTGAAATCGGACGGCAAACCGTGATCAGTGAAGCAATTCCATTCTCTTGGTATGTCTATTGCCGTCTAGTGTATAAATGGATTTCAGCTTTCAGTCCAGGTGTTATAATCTAGGAGTCCATGAACTTATTAACCTGTGGACATAGAAAGCCTTACAATATCATGCATTATTATAGGATATATAGCTATCTGTCGAGGGCATAAATTGGAAGATATTCGAGGGCGCGAAGCGCACGAGTATGTCTTCCGAATTTATGCCTGACGACAGATAGCCATAATTCCTATTCATGCCTGAACTATCATGGATTAAAAAACACTTGTGACGTGGTACATAGATGTCGATGAACGAGTAATAGCATTGAAATGATGATGTTTAAGATAGATCTAGGAAAACGGCGGGCATCGATGGGAAGTTGTAGCTCCATTGAAAATACATTGAAATTGGCGGGCATAAAATGGAAATTTCCGATTTATGCCCTTTAAGAAATGTAGATGACTTGTTGTGTTGGATAGTTTGTAGGCCAGCCAAAACTCACGACTACGACCGTGTCGATCATTATCACTAATGAGTGGGGGAGTCATCGAGCCAGGTAATAGGAGAAAGAGCGCAAAAAACACTTTGGTGGGCTCGAAAAATTTATTATAGTCGCACGAGCTTTCGGTCCACGACCTTCCTCGGGTGCTTGAAAAGAATGACTGGCCATGCATTTACAATGCTAAAAGGAGTGACAGCAATCCAAAACTATCCAACACAACAAGTCATCTACATTTCTTAAAGGAGTGCAAGCGTCGTGATCTTATCCCGCGTGGATTGAGATGTTCAGATTTATGCCCGGCAACCTTGATAAATTGCTATGATGTGAAGCCATGAATGTTGTTTTATTGGTATTCTAACCCAATGAAGATGAAATGGCGATGTCTATAAGAAATGATTCATGGACTCCTAGATACACCGGGTGTCCCAAAAAAAGTGACGAAAGCTAAACGCTTATAACTTCAATTTCCATTCGATTTAGCTGACTTTCTACATACAAATGTAAAATGCCCATAAGTTTTTGTCTGCAAAGTTTGAATATTGAGTACTCTTACAGAAAAAAGGGGATCAGTTCAAATTCTGTATATTTCCAATGGTGAAGTTCAAGATATCGGACATATTGATATCCAATTTCCATCTATCAATCGTGATCATAGCACGTTATTTAGCATGATAAAGCAAACACGAATATCAAAGATTGATTACACTTCACATAGACTTTTTAATGTTAATATCTGGATAGGCAATTTCTCTAGAATCACTATTGGATGGAAGTTGGAAGCTGTGACAAACGCAAATGGAAAATATTGCAAACGTCTTTACATTTCGGCCCAATAACTTCAGGAATGTCAACACGCTTTAAGTTGAAGACATCAAACAAAAATTCTTCTTCCTTTGGAAGAGAAGAATTCGAACAGATTTTCCTGGCGCGGTCATACAAAGTTCTGATAAGGCCCAACTTATATTTCAGCGGCACAAAGATATTGAAATTTAACAACAGACCGGTCCAAGTGGGCTTTCTGTAAACGGATGTAGCAGTGCATTTATCAGACCCCCTGAAACGAGAACATCAAGAAAAGTTAGGGACCCAGTCGACGAACATTCAGTTTCGCAAGTAAATTTCAAATTATCATGGATTGAATTGAACACAGACTAAATGAGAACACGGCATAGATTCAGGAAGAAGGAGAAACGTATCATCAGCATAACGTCGGTGAAAAACAGTCTGGGAATCAATTACGTGCTTTAATGTGGTAATTAAAAAACCCAAAAATATGTTACTCAGGATTGGTCCCAAAGGACTGCCCATGGCAGTTCCATCTTTTTGGATGTAGAGTTTGCTATCAAAAGAAAATTGCACATTTTCGACGCGTAGAAGAATCATTTCACACAAAATATCAACTGGCACAGAAAGATAAGTATTGTGATCAATCAAAAGTTGCTTGATGATATCAACAGTTTCATGTATGGGCACATTAGTAAATAGTGACGAAATGTCAAAGGATTATAAAGTAACATTGTAAAGAAATTGTTATTGAAAAGTAACATTGTTTCAACGTTCATCCTAATTCGTGAAGGAGTGGGGAACAATTAAAGACAGATGAAATAGACCGACATTGCTAAAGTTATTTTTTACAAATGTAAGTTAAGTACGGCATACTTTTGAGTGATTGACATTGCAAATTATTCGTTAGGATATGGCGATTGCTATAAGCTACATAATTTTGCGAAGACTGATCATTTGATATTTCATATTTGTAAAGAATGGGGTTTTTAAGGACACACATATCATTTACACATTTTCATTCATAGGGTGACAACAAAGCACATGTGACAGGTCATGAAATAGAATTGACGCACCGATTGACTTTGCCATTAGTTAGCTCACAAAACGACCTTTATTAACTTACATAGTCTATTCTATAGTAATCGAGAGCATCACTCTATTGAAAATCATCAGGTAAGTTGAGAACAAATTGACCGCAGTGAACGGGAGGTCATTCATTTTTATGAGTTCCAACTCGTTTGGTAAATCTCCCTTGAAAAAAATCATAAGCTGCTGGTTATCTTTTATATTGTTCCGTCCCTGTAGCCAACAGATGATGGCCCAGAGAACAAAAGTATGGTGAACGCTGAGCTTTCGTGAGACCACTCGCATCGTCTGAGCGTTGTAAAATTAACCATTAACATCATGAGAGTGGACCACTTCACTACCAACGGGTTATTTCATACTTTCTGTTGAGATCAGGTCGGTGAATATCAATCATTTGGGCTTCAGCGATTCTAGTCTCAACAGGCGTATTACGAGTACAATGTGTCAATATCTCTACCTGAAAATTAGAGGAGATTAGTCGATTGAAAGAGAGGGTTTTTTTTCTTTAGATAACGTGCCGAATAATCTTCTCGGTGCTCATGGAATTACATGAAATTGAGCAAAGAGAGTTTTATAATCTCATTATCATTATTTCTAGTGTGCCCGACCGCAGGTGGGGTATGTTGAATTCATTCATAGTGATGCCAGCTCCATTAGATTCTTCAAGCATTGTAAGAAGATCGTCATAATGACTCTGAGTTGAAGCGTTTGGTTGGATACGAAAATGATTAAAACTCGTCTGCAGAAGTTGCGGTGCGCTTAAATTATAGCAGGAAAATGAATTCAGACATTTTGATAATGGAATTAATGGCAACCGAGCGGGTACCAGAGGGAAAATCATTTGCGTGTCGAACTAAAAAAGACAGAACTGCAAAATCAGACAACATATCGATATCTTCCATGGAGGAATTTGTGAAAGGAAAATATTGTGAAATTTTCCAAATGTGATTTTAGATTATGCACAATGAATGATCGTTACCTCCAGTGATTTCAAAAGTCTGTAGTTCTAAGGCAAACAATTTTTAAGTCTAATTATTCGCCTAATTGATTGAGAAACTATCCAAGCTTTATCCCAAAACAAGTCCCCAGTAAATGTATTTTGATGTACGTTGATCGATTTCATTGGTCACAGTTTCCTCTGCATGATGAGCATGAAAATTAAGCACATAGGTTGAAAACTTAGTAGTCCAACACCATAGAGAAGGAAATTAAAAAAACCAACTTTTAAAATTGAAAAAAACATAGAGCGGAAACTCTAAAACCAACTTCTTTATTAGAGACCTTTTAGGAATGAATATAATAATATTGGTTCGGAATTCAATGCACATTTCAAATTTGACAGCTTTGTCTATTGAGTACAGTACATGAACGACACTTACATCATTCTATGATATTGCTTCATTCCAATGTCCCCTCAAGTGATCTCGATTCGTAGAATGTGACATGCTGATGTTTCATTGATTTGGTGCAGAATGAAGTGAAATTGAAGGATTATTTGTCTTGGTGGGCCGAATAGTTCGATCACATCAACGCTCTAAAGGTCCATTTCCACGCGGCGCGTCTCACGCGTCCAGAATTTTCGTTCAAAACCTTAACAAGCCTATGGGGCTGTTCACACGAAACGCACGGAACCACGCGTCAAAGTAATTTTAGAAAAAGTTCTGTAATGACGCGCGGTTTGCTTACGCGATAGGAAAATCCATCCCACGCCAAGCCGCCTCGCGGCTATCCGACAGTTCTGAACTTCTGTGAGGACAATTTGACCAAATGAACATCAATATTCCTTATTAGTGCACTTTCATAATTTGTTAACCATGAAATCGAATTCATGAATGCATTTGGAGCTGAATGGCATTTTTATTTACTGCAAAACGAGTATCGGAAACGAAGATGAGAAAGTTGTTATCGTTCTCAACTTATTTTTATGAGTTCCAACTCGTTTGGTAAATCTCCCTTGAAAAAAATCATAAGCTGCTGGTTATCTTTTATATTGTTCCGTCCCTGTAGCCAACAGATGATGGCCCAGAGAACAAAAGTATGGTGAACGCTGAGCTTTCGTGAGACCACTCGCATCGTCTGAGCGTTGTAAAATTAACCATTAACATCATGAGAGTGGACCACTTCACTACCAACGGGTTATTTCATACTTTCTGTTGAGATCAGGTCGGTGAATATCAATCATTTGGGCTTCAGCGATTCTAGTCTCAACAGGCGTATTACGAGTACAATGTGTCAATATCTCTACCTGAAAATCGTTGATTGTCAAAGAATTATTGTGATCATTCTTAGAATGATCAGACAGGGCACTATTGTTATTATTCATTCTCAGACTAAATTCATGTGTGAGATTATAAATTAGAAATCAAAGCCACTAAAAGAAGTAATAAGTACAAAGTTATCAAAAAACAATTAACATGACTAGAAATTTCTTAGATAAAAATGACTTAAAAGCTATTCCGTCCGATAAGACTAACCGGCTTTGTATCACGGATAAGAATAAATTTTTAAATAAAAATTCTGAAATTCTGATGATCACAATAATTCTTTGACAATCAACGATTTTCAGGTAGAGATATTGACACATTGTACTCGTAATACGCCTGTTGAGACTAGAATCGCTGAAGCCCAAATGATTGATATTCACCGACCTGATCTCAACAGAAAGTATGAAATAACCCGTTGGTAGTGAAGTGGTCCACTCTCATGATGTTAATGGTTAATTTTACAACGCTCAGACGATGCGAGTGGTCTCACGAAAGCTCAGCGTTCACCATACTTTTGTTCTCTGGGCCATCATCTGTTGGCTACAGGGACGGAACAATATAAAAGATAACCAGCAGCTTATGATTTTTTTCAAGGGAGATTTACCAAACGAGTTGGAACTCATAAAAATAAGTTGAGAACGATAACAACTTTCTCATCTTCGTTTCCGATACTCGTTTTGCAGTAAATAAAAATGCCATTCAGCTCCAAATGCATTCATGAATTCGATTTCATGGTTAACAAATTATGAAAGTGCACTAATAAGGAATATTGATGTTCATTTGGTCAAATTGTCCTCACAGAAGTTCAGAACTGTCGGATAGCCGCGAGGCGGCTTGGCGTGGGATGGATTTTCCTATCGCGTAAGCAAACCGCGCGTCATTACAGAACTTTTTCTAAAATTACTTTGACGCGTGGTTCCGTGCGTTTCGTGTGAACAGCCCCATAGGCTTGTTAAGGTTTTGAACGAAAATTCTGGACGCGTGAGACGCGCCGCGTGGAAATGGACCTTTAGAGCGTTGATGTGATCGAACTATTCGGCCCACCAAGACAAATAATCCTTCAATTTCACTTCATTCTGCACCAAATCAATGAAACATCAGCATGTCACATTCTACGAATCGAGATCACTTGAGGGGACATTGGAATGAAGCAATATCATAGAATGATGTAAGTGTCGTTCATGTACTGTACTCAATAGACAAAGCTGTCAAATTTGAAATGTGCATTGAATTCCGAACCAGATATTATTATATTCATTCCTAAAAGGTCTCTAATAAAGAAGTTGGTTTTAGAGTTTCCGCTCTATGTTTTTTTCAATGTTTAAAAGTTGGTTTTTTAATTTCCTTCTCTATGGTGTTGGACTACTAAGTTTTCAACCTATGTGCTTAATTTTCATGCTCATCATGCAGAGGAAACTGTGACCAATGAAATCGATCAACGTACATCAAAATACATTTACTGGGGACTTGTTTTGGGATAAAGCTTGGATAGTTTCTCAATCAATTAGGCGAATAATTAGACTTAAAAATTGTTTGCCTTAGAACTACAGACTTTTGAAATCACTGGAGGTAACGATCATTCATTGTGCATAATCTAAAATCACATTTGGAAATTTCACAATATTTTCCTTTCACAAATTCCTCCATGGAAGATATCGATATGTTGTCTGATTTTGCAGTTCTGTCTTTTTTAGTTCGACACGCAAATGATTTTCCCTCTGGTACCCGCTCGGTTGCCATTAATTCCATTATCAAAATGTCTGAATTCATTTTCCTGCTATAATTTAAGCGCACCGCAACTTCTGCAGACGAGTTTTAATCATTTTCGTATCCAACCAAACGCTTCAACTCAGAGTCATTATGACGATCTTCTTACAATGCTTGAAGAATCTAATGGAGCTGGCATCACTATGAATGAATTCAACATACCCCACCTGCGGTCGGGCACACTAGAAATAATGATAATGAGATTATAAAACTCTCTTTGCTCAATTTCATGTAATTCCATGAGCACCGAGAAGATTATTCGGCACGTTATCTAAAGAAAAAAACCCTCTCTTTCAATCGACTAATCTCCTCTAATTGCAATTTTTGGGACAACTTGATGCTGGATAGATTTTCTTCATTTGATGCGATTACGGCATTTTGTTATCAAAGCGCTAAAAGTTTCTAATTCACTGCGAAGTAGGGTCATAGCGTCATTTTCATGGACTACATTATATGTTTTAACATTAAGTGAAAAGGTAGGCTGATAATTTGAAACTGTGCATGCAGTTTCGATTTTATTAAATGAATTCGAGTTGAAACCCAGTACTCAGCAATTCAGTAAAAGCAAATACAAAAGCAGAATTGACAAATCATAATATCAATACGAAAGGAATAGTAGTATTTCACAAATCTTCCTTGTCATGACAACCTTGGAGAGGTAGTGCTTGCTAAATTAGCAATTCAATGGGTGTCTATTCATTAATGCTCAGCCTCATTAAAAAGAGCATTTTCTTAAGCGTTATCCAAGGTGATCATATTGCAAACTGCCTGCCACTGAAAGGACAAAATATCATAATCAAAGAAATGATAATATTTGTATAAGATCCAAAGACAACCTTTCTTCTTTTTGAAACCTGCACCTTTCAAAGTTTATTATGATCATCGCTTAAAAAAAGTTGACCCCTTACTTATTTGCATAAGATCCAAAGACACCACTAACTCTTCATAATTTATTTGGCATGTAGCATACACGAAGCCTTTCCACCGCTCTCCGTCAGGTGCGACGCGGGAATGACAAGATGAAATTAATGTCATGATACTGAAACGGTAGACAACAACTCACATTTTTTTCACCACAGCAACAATTAACCTGTGACGAATTCCTTATGAATCATAGATCTGGAGCAATCGTTTTTATAGCCAAAGATTTCAGACAGCGTAAAATTTTAAAATGACGTGATCCAAATAATACAGTAAAATTGTTTCTGGGACTGACGCTACATCCACAACTTATCAAGTGACATGTGATGGCACCCTATGGAGGAAGAGAATTACGTCATGGACGCCGATGGCCATTAAGAAGCCACTTAGGAACGTGTTCCTTGATTCGAATTTCAATTCTCAAGGCTGCGACCTGTTCTGCCAATATACCTCCTACCGCACGTACAAACGAAAGAATAGATTATGTGAGGTTGAGGAGAGACAGGTAGCTGTCCTTGGGACTCGAGACAGAAATGTGCCGAGTGAAGTCCTCTCTGAAGAGTATTTTAAATATTTGCGCTATGACTGAACCTTATGTTCTTTGTCCCACTCGGCACATTTCTGTCACTGAAAATATGACTGAAAATCTTGAAACTTCAGCCAAGAGGCACATTAAGATCTCAACTTTTCCATGACGACTTACATTATAATGTGGGTCATGAAATTTTCTTGTTCATCAACTTAATTTATAATTAAAAGTAGGAAGTTAAAGTCAAGGAAAGTAATAAGTTTCATGCTACTTCTATAGAGGCTCCAAATTGCTAGTCTACAAACACAGGAATAATTTGCAAAAATGTATCTTGCTTAAAAGTGATCAAGTATTTTTTAGGTTGCAGAAACGCAAGAAACTGAATCTTTCGGTATAAAAATTTTCACTGTATGCTGACATTTTTTTTGAGTCGACACTCTACCTACTATATACTTACTCTATGCACTCCAACGTTTGCCATATATTCCATAAACGTCTTAATGCTTTCTTGTACTTCACTGTTCTCACTAATTTTCCGAGTCCCCTTTCCCGATGCCACTCCTAGTACATATTTCGCCACCGTTCTTACTGTCCGAGCTGTTTTCTTCCAATCACTTGGGGGAGCATCTCTCTCCTATCTCTTAAGCCTATGCAGCTCTGGCTTGGAAGGAATTTCTACTGTTTTCGTCGATCAAATTCCACCAGCGTGCTTTTGGTTCCACTTTGCTCCTTCTCCTCGCTCTCCACTGCAAATGAATTTTACATTCCACCAAACGTGTTGCACCTGCGACACTTTTACAGTCGGTAGTTCCTTTGAGGTTTCTCCTCCTACCCAAGACGTAGTGTACTTGTGCTTCTCCGCTCTTAATTTTGTGTCTTTCTATAATCTCCATAATTTTGTGCTCCTCGAACCTGGTCGCAAAATCCACTATTAAATCTACACCTGTGTTTCTTTGACCAAGGCCACATTTGCCCAAACTGACAATGATATGAAATGATAATAATGATAAAGTGTAAAGCAGCAGTTAAAAAATAGGATCATGCTGTTGTATGTTAAAAAATATTAAGGTAAATCTTTCCATTCATTCGTAAAAAGTCATTCGTTACATATTTGTTGGCTATTCTTATGAATATCATTGGTTAGGAGCTCAAAGTTCGCTAAAAGTGTAGTAACCAGTGTCGTATTCTCCGTGCTTGCGGGACCTTCGGCGCAGGGCAATAAAAAATCTAGTTACCGATATGTATATTACAGGAAAGTAACATCATTATTTTGCATTCATCTTGCTCTGATTATTTTAGAAAACTTAGCCATTATTCAAGTTTTAATATCAAATCATGAGCGCTCAGATGAATTTTGGCGGAGCAGCTGTTTCACTCCGTTACCCACACACACACACTCGTTGATGCACTGTTTCCAATGATGTATCCGATAGCGCACAAACTTCCAATCATAGTTGCGCTCGATATCATCTTTCCCTTGACGTTAGACATAACAAAACGAAAATCCTCGACAACCTTCAGCGGTGCTGCAAATTAAATGCTTCAAGCATTAAGAAATCACCTATTATTAGACTATTGCATCGGAAAGTCATAGACTGGGAGAGACAAACTTTTTCACACTAGTGTATGATGCTCATACATCACACAGAATCAACCAAAAACAGACAAAGCAGATCAGTTTTATACTACGTAATGACGTTGGAACAGTGACGAGTGACACGTCGTGAATGAATGCTGATCGCTGAATAAAGAATGAATCTGACTGAGGTACATCATTGAACATTCCATAGCTTCAACTGTGTTAACAGTGATCTTCTTTTTAGTGTCAACAATCTCATAATCAGTATTAATTTACGGCTGATTAACCACACCTGTCGCCTAAGAGTCTATCTAGCACTGTGTTCGCAAAGAATAGACGGAAATCAACCATCACAGACGAAGCTAGATCAACACGAAATGGAAACTTCTCATGAAGGAAATAAATAATAAGCATATCTTGACATACGTGAGCATATTTTGAGCTCTAAATATGAAATACGTGAGTGATTGACAGGCTGTAAACGCAGCGAACTACATGTATTGTGCCTTTCTTGAGAGAGATGCTCTGTTTGGTTCTTAGACTAAGATCTCATTAGTCATAGTGTTCATAATGAGCAATACGCATCTTTCAGGTCGTCATGAGCAAAAAACATCGCATTTTCATCGCAATTTGAAGCTTAAAATGCTCGGCAGAATTGATGAAAATAATAAGCTTAGGTTCGCAATCTCACAGTGATACTCTTAAGAAAATTGTCTATCACATTGAACTAAAAACAATGACTGCATATATAATTATAAATCAGTGCTTTTAGTGCAGTCTATGGACTTCAGTGCAATTATCACTTAGAAATCTCTAGTTTTTACTTATCACATGTACTTCATTTCATTGTGTAGCAATACACACGTAGGGTTGAGCATGCATGCATATTAAAAGTTCATTTAAAAGTTCGCTTTCAAGAAAGTTTCCCAAAGGTAGAATTCTTTCGAAGATCTTAAGACTTGAGAAATTCTATCCAGTTCAGAAATGCTTTCGTCTCCAATGATTTAACGAAGCAGCAGCACGAACAGTTTCTCCTCCGACAAGAGTTTCGACGCCAAAATGCAGCTGGCTTAGACGCAGTGATTTACAGAGGTCAGGTACGGAGTCGTCACTCAGTCAAAAATTTTCGTCTGTGATTTTACCATCTGCGTACTATCCATCATTGCTAATATTGAATACTCGCTCCATTCTGTATAAAGCTGATGAACTTAAGGTTTGGTTAATAACTTTTTACCACGACTTATCGGAATCACAAACTTGGCTAACAGATGAAGTCTCAGATAACTTCTTGTTAGTGGAAAACTATCTTCTTTTTCGATCAGACAGAGTTGGTCGTATTGGAGTTAGTGTTTGTATATACGCAGATATGAGTAAATTTTACAAACCGCACGCATTGCAGCAACCGTCCATTGAATGCATTGAGTACATAAGTGTTCGACTTCCTGTGATAAATGTTGTGATACTATGCATTTACATCCCACCGAACTTACGCTCAAGTCCTCATCGAAATGTCAGTGAGGGTTTGACTTTCTTTGTTGACAGTATTTTAGATACGCACCCGGACTGAAACCTTATTTTTTGCAGTGATTTTAATGACTTCAACACAAATCTTGGTACTTCTATTCTTTCCCCCAACACATTTCAAGTTTTCTAAAATCATCAAATTTTGCCAAAGTTAGTCACATTGGGTTTAGAATAGACTTGATCTGTCACTGAGTGACACTACAACACGACTGAGAAGTCTTACTTGAACTCTGGGATGAAGGATTGGTCCCTTGGATACTCAGTTAGAATACAAGGTACAGCGCTGTGATCATGAACTTCATGTGATTGTTGTCTGCAGACAAATGACGAGCAGTTGTCTAATTCTGAGGCTGTAAATGTTCCACAAGTCAGATAGGAGGAGTTTTACACACTCAACGCTATGCGACGTTAATGAGACTGCCCGTAGGAGCAAGAGAACATCATTGACGATGCAACGCTTCCGAGTGTCAACAACGGAAATGTGGGGTGGGGAGGAATAGAAGTACCGAAATATTTTCCGTTCCATCTTTACATGTGTAAATAAAGTCATGGCACCGACACGGTGTAATTAGTTTCTAGATCAGATCTGGGTTCAGAAAATGTGTAGAATTATCATCCAACTCCAGCTACTGTTGGTTCCTCTCTGTCGACTTTAGATCATTGCTGTGTATTTCTGCCTTCCTCTGTAACTTGCATCAACGTACCGCTAGAAAAGTTTTTGACTATAGATTCGATAACATGCAAATGTTTTTGTCTGATTTATCATCCTCTAGTTTCGAAAAAGTATACTACGCTATAAACGTAGATGAGAAATGCATGGCTTTTTATGAGGTATTTTTTTGAAGCCATGTCTGTCATTCCATAATACGGGTTGAACTTTCAAGCAAGGATGAGCCATAGCTTGCTCCATTGCTTAAAAAGCTCATTAATGATCGCTGGTCTGCTTATCGATCCCGTAACTGGCCGGTGTACAATCATTTGAAGGATAAGATTCATGTTGAAATCTTCATAGCCAAAGCGAAATGGAGCAGCAATGTCATCGGTATGGAGAATAATATTTGGAGTGTCGTCCGCTACTCCAAATGCTGGTAATGAGTTGAGTCAATTCCTCCTCGAAGTGTCTAAGATTTTCAAGCTTAGAGAATCAAGCTTAGAAGCTTCATTTAGCCATGTTCCTGATGAAGAATTGCGTGACTTTGCGAGTGAATACTAGAACGTCGACATGATCCCTTGGACGTCTATCGTCTCTTGAAGCGATTAAAATTCAGGCAATCATCAGGATCCGACGGTGTGCTTGTCTTTTGTATGAGAGTGCTGAAAGAATATGTGAACCTCTCTGCGACATTTACCGCATTTCGATAGCGACCAGGAAATTCCCCCGATGTGTGGAAATATGCTTTCATGCGTCCATTCCATGAAGGCAAATCCTACTGTCAGTGACTACAGGCAGATTTCATTGCTGTCAATTGTATCGAAGGTATTTGAGCGCTTAATTCTCTCCGCAATGAAGCATGATTTCTTACAGTCCTTTGTTCAAAATCAGCATGCCTTCAGACTCCTTGGCTCCACTTTCAGACCACTGGAGCTATGATTGATATACAAGATTGTGTAATCTTTTATGGAGGATCCTGACAATTTGAGTGTCAGACTGATTTGCTTTGATTTCCCTAAGGCATTTCAGCGCCTACTCAATATCCTTTTGAGCACGAATTTCGACAAGGGATTTCTTCGATGATTGCATTCCTATCTTGCCGACCGTCATCACAGAGTAAGTTTGGATGGCAAAATTGGACCGACTTTCGTGGCCACCTCGGGAGTGCCCCAAAGCTCCGTTTTGGGCCCGTATCTGTTCGCTCTGTATATCGCTGAACTGAAAGTTGACAGTGCAAATGCGCGATGGATTAAGTATGCAGATGACCTGACCCTTGTTGAGTCGTGCTGCGATCAAAAACCGAACCCTTCAAATCTTTCGATAGTGCTGACTTGGTCTGAAGAGAACCGCATGCGTTTGAATTACAGTAAATGCAGGCAATTGTTTTTCCATCGTTCTAAGAATTTTACTGTTGTTCCATAAGATGACATTCAACTGACTTCGTCTGTGAACATCTTAGGGGTAACAATTGAAAGCAATCTAAATGGAATAGTCACTTCGATCGTGTCGTACTGGGTGCTTCTCGACGATTGCATGCTCTCATGTCTTTAAAACCGTACGTGACCAAGAAGCAGCTATTTGAAGTTTTTAATGCATGCATCATGTCCGTAATTTTGTACGCATCTCCAGTATCTGGTAGGCTCTCGAGTTCTGTTGTACATAAGGATAAAAGATTAAGGAGCAGAGCTCACCGTATAATTTGCGAGGAACACTGCTCATGCGCTGCGATTCATGAATTTACCCAGTCGCGTAGTATAATGGCCTATAAATTCTTGCAGAAATGTAAAGATCCTGCACACCCCCTTCATGATCGTGTTCCACCAATCATGTCTCGTTCAGCACGGCATTTTTTGCCTTACTGAAAAGTTCGTCGCCAATTTTTCAATTTGGACGATGATAGTGGGAAGAGATTGGAAAAAACAACAAAACCTCCGCTCACTCACGTCGCAAAACCTCCGCTCACTCACGTCGCAGAACCACCCGTCCTCAAGAGATCTAAAGGGAAAGTTGTCAAGACGACTCGATTCTTTTTACCATTGGGTATGCATGTTAAGTAACGGTGATTTCTTGTAATTTCTACTCTTGTTCATTCGAACAGTTTACATTTGCTATTAACTTGTTCACTTGATGAGACTTTGAATGTAATAGATTAGACAGTTTATCTTCCTTTTACGGTTGCTTTGTGCTATATATGTGAATGTGGCAGAAAGTGTATAATGTATTACATGATTTTCATTATTTTCCAATAAACACTTTATTGTTGTTGTTATTATTACTATATACTTTAAGCCTGAAAATTCACTGAAATTTAGATTGACGTCTAATTATTCATTTGAATGCCTCAAAATTCAAGTTGTCTGGTGTATAAACAGGAGTCGATCGTGTGGCGATGACCAACGGTCTGAAAGCACGCCACTAGTAGAAACACAATATACATAATGTGAATCATTCCATTCCAAAAAGTCATTCATTGTATGTTTGCTACTTATTCTTATCAATATCATTAGCTATTAGCTATTTACACGCAAAATTAGCTTTCCGTTGTAAAGAGAAAGAGATGATAATATGATGCTTGGCCAAGTTAACATTGCAATTCTTTCAAGACAAAATAATTTTCATTCATTCATTCATCAAGCCATTTGAATGATATTGCACCAGCCCCCTCTACATCTATGTTAACAGGGATGTCAATACCTGACTTTTCTCTGCTGCAATAAATTAACAACGTCCTTCGGACCATTGAATAATGAAATCAGATAATGAGATCAAACAATCTGACCACTATGAATAATAAACAATTTTGAATCTATCAGATGCACCATTTAGTTTTTAACTATCGTTTATTTTCAGTAGCGGTGTCGCCTCGCAGCTTATATATTCCATTTTAAAACATTTTAATTTTTTTTGCAATAGTTATATTGCACAAATATCAAGTTTTATTAACTGATGCCAAATTATGAAGTTGCTACATTAGAACCGAGATTGAACGATGATACATTCTGTCTTTGTATTGAAGAAAATGCTCATTAATTGAGACGACATAATAATCTGCTAGTCACTCAATTTCGATTCAGATAGCTACAATTGATAAACCAGAAATATTCACAAAAACAAATTAGACCAGTATATCATCCCGCGAGAAGAGCTTATCTGAATGATTTCGCGTGTGATTCACGCCTTCATTTGGCAACCACTAAAATTGGAACTAGCTAAAACTCACGACTAACCACAAATTTGCCCAAATAGCCCAAAACAGATAACTAGCCCATATTCTTAAGTGTGAAAAGCAGTTTTATCTTGTCAAATATATTTATCAAAATAAGAAGTTCAAAGAAAAAAATTCAAAAGGAATAATCGTCTTGAAATTTTTCAAA
This sequence comes from Prostheceraeus crozeri, assembly GCA_907163375.1. Taxonomy (NCBI): domain Eukaryota; kingdom Metazoa; phylum Platyhelminthes; order Polycladida; family Euryleptidae; genus Prostheceraeus; species Prostheceraeus crozeri. The sequence continues at coordinate 9,169 of CAJQUW010006117.1, read as the reverse complement.
AAAAATTAGAATCGATGCTCTAATACTCCGCACTAGCCCTAATAACTGAGTGCCAACTAAAATATTAAAAAGCGTTAATTAATGCTGCCGATCAGTGCAAGTTAAAACATCAACTTTGCACTTTAGGGAAAACACAGGGATAGTCCGGGAGCTAGCGCGAAGTTGTGCAGGGAACGAGGTAGTACATAAATCTTTCACATAGCATAGTACACCTCTAACCTACTGCAAAACTTCGCGTCTGCCGGATCAGATCATTTGCTTTTCAGAAATAGAGAGGATAACACAATCCTATGTATTTCCAGTGGTAAAATTGTGACATTTAAGGTGTTGACTCCATTTTTTCGAATTTTTGCTCATAAAAGTTACACAAATTGGTATTTTGTTGAACTGGTTATTATAGAAATCATCTACAGATCATGATCTTTCAAATGAGTTATCATTCAGTGACAGAGGATGAAGTAAAGTGTACAAACAGACACTTTTCGTTGGTGTAACTGCAAATTTTAACATAGAAATTTCAGGAAAATTGTTGATATACTTTAACGAAAAGTGTCTGTTTTACACTTTACTTCATCCTCTGTCACTGAATGATAACTCATTTGAAAGATCATGATCTGTAGATGATTTCTATAATAACCAGTTCAACAAAATACCAATTTGTGTAACTTTTATGAGCAAAAATTCGAAAAAATGGAGTCAACACCTTAAATGTCACAATTTTACCACTGGAAATACATAGGATTGTGTTATCCTCTCTATTTCTGAAAAGCAAATGAGCTGATCCGGCAGACGCGAAGTTTTGCAGCAGGTTAGAGGTGTACTATGCTATGTGAAAGTTTTATGTACTACCTCGTTCCCTGCACAACTTCACGCTAGCTCCCGGACTAGGAAACGGAGACTTTATTTTTTGTCTTCAAACTTAATTTTTGCACTGACTTTGAGAGCCAACCTAAAATACTGTGAACTAGCCAAATTATGAAAATCATGATGCATTCTACCTGCAGAATCGTGTTTGACAACGCAGTTATCTTCCATCCAACGAGATTGTCATTTGAAATTTCGATGAAACTTCGTGTTTTCAAACTTGTAATTCTTACTGAAAACCAGCCCAAAATTCTGAGAACCACCAAAAATAATAATATACGTATAAAAACACCCATTTTGATGAAAAATAATTAGTTGACTGTATGTCAACATGAAGAAATGTGAAAAAAACAATGAAAATTTGCTTCTAATTTTCTTCAACTTCATTTAGTTGCCATAACTGTTACGAACAAGTCACGAATACTGCGAATCATCCAAGCACTGAAAGCTCACATACAGAACTACTACTATAACATTAAGTTGATGCATTTCATTTCTTCTACAGTAGTAGGAACCATAGGAAACAGAAAGAATTTGACATCAGAAATTTCTGCACTTTCAAACCAATAGAAACCACTGGGAATGGTAACCAGCTCCAATATCTACGAACCAACCAAAATATAAATATTTATATCAAACTCTACCAGAAAAGTACAATATATCATGTCGAATACATGCTGACATAAGGAAAGACAGATACTATCTGAATCCCACACAATCATGAAATTTGACTTGCAGCAGTCTAGAACCAACCCCCAATTGTGATTTTACCCAAAATCTGAATCTAAGTGAATATACTTTATGAAAAGTATCACGACTATTACTATTTGACAATGTGCGGGCTGGACACAAGGAAACTGCTGTGCAGTGTCTGCATCTGTGGTGCTGGACCACCCTTCTATTTATGCTGTGCATGCTAGTCACATATCAAGGTGGCGCTGTCAGTACATAAACAGAACAACGAATGAACGAACAAATATAACGAGACTTTGGATGACTGTGGATGTACAACTTGTCCCACAAGTGACTATAAACTTTTATTTGATTGCCGGTACAAACATTTTTCCTTCTGCTCGGACGATTGATCTGAAAATTTTACTTTGGAAACTTGACTTTATTGGATTTATTTTGACACCAAGCTTTTCTTTCTACGATTTCGAAAAGCTGAGCACAAATAGTAAGTTCCGAGGTTTTCAAATCTTGCCATTCATTAAATGAAGTTACATAAATAAAGTGACCAAGTTTCTAAGAGTGTTCATCGGACCATCTACGATGAGTACAGCATGTGTGTAGCAGTGTTATCAAGTGAGTTTTAACTCAGCCTATCGAGTTAGCTGAGTACAGAATTTAACTTAGTTTAAGATTCCATGATCACAAAACTAAGTTACGTAACTGAGCGTATTTTTCACAGAACTCGGTATATTGCGTTTTACTGGAACCGAATTTTGAAAATGTAATTAGGTTTCGGAAACTCGGTTAACTACGTGGTAACACGTAGATTGAATTCTTCCAACGATTCAGCGCTGCATCGCAAAACTCAAGCTTCCTAAATGAGAGGGAATACGTATCTTGGCAGGGATTATCAAAAATTAATTGAATTTCAATTAATTGATTCATTGATTGCTCATAATTTCCAATTTCAACTAATTGATTGATATTATTTCTAACTTCAATTAATTGATTGCTATTGCCTTCAATTTCAATTAATTGAATGATTTTATTTTTAACTTCATTCAATTGATTGCTCTGAAACCTCAATTACAATTAATTGATTGAAACAGCAATTAGATTGCAATTAATCTTTTATTTTTCCTGCTCTAACTTCTAAACTTCATTTTTGCTGTCATGCTTTTCAAGTTTTACTTGCTCATTCTTTCATAAAAATGCAAATGATGATTGTGTCTCAGCTCGATGTTATATTTAAATGACATAATAGATGCTATTCCAGTTATTATATTGTTCTTTGTGACATTATGCTTGTCTCACAGTCTGCGTAAAGATATGAAAAATAATCCTTACTACGGAAAATTACTACAGCCCTAATGCAAACGTAATCATGAGTTGAGGGGAAATGATAACAGAAAATGGTTGTACTGATTTCGTCCCCCGCATCACACTTTTGCAGTGGTCATTTTAAAACGAAATCGACCGACCTTCATCATTGTGACCTTTAGTTTTAGCATATTTCCAAATTTTTCACTGAAACCGCTGGAAAGTCAAATTTCCGAGATGTTTTTTTTAAGGTACGTCTCATTTTGTCAATACCTGCCGACATTTTGAATTATAACTTCTAGAAAAGCGAATCAATTTTCAGTACGAATGCGGTATTTTATAAATACATGTCTATTGATTACATCATGATCATTTATCCTGCCATGGACATCGAATAGAGCATTGTAAATTAACAAGTTATGCAAATACTACCGCCATGGATTGATGAAACCATCCTGAAATGGAGGCGCGCGAAAACAAGGTTTTATCGCCAAGGAAAGTTCGAAAAAGTCAAATTCTTCTACTCACTTATTGAAACACGGATAACTGAGAGGAAGACTAATTTTGTGAACTCTGAACTCAACATGGATTTGAATCCAGGGCAGTCACGTCAATATTCTTCTAAGTCGGAAGCCGAAGAGTGATCCAAAAGTGTCGCCATCTAAACAAACACATAATGTTGAAAATGGTGGTACAACAAATGCGTTAATATCAATTTTTGACAAGTGGACCGAAACTCTAGACGCTGGCTCACCCTTCGTAAGAGCCATCATGATTGACATGACACGTGCATTTGACAGAATGCGACCTGCGCTCCTTCTGCCTAAGCAGCTGCACAACCACATTGACCCTGGTCTCATCGCCTTGACACAAGCAAGTAGTCGTCTTTCAAGGCGTGACCTCGTGAGAAGCGGAAGTATCAGGTGGAGTGCGTCAGGGATCAGTCTTGGGGCCTTGGCTGTGGCTCACTTATATTTCCGACCTGAATCCCAACAGCGATTTTGACATCTATGCGGATGACGTAACAGTGAGCTTTTCCTCTTCGAAAAACAAGCAAGATCTTCACAACAAAGCTCAGAACTCAATCACAGCTATCCAACAATGGTGCATAGAAAACAATATGTCCCTGAGTGCAACCAAAACTGTTGAACTCATCGTCAGTGCAAAAAAGGAATACCAAGTCGATCACATTTTCGTTGGAGACAGCTACATACGACAGATGGACTGTGGTGAAGCTTCTCGGCGTAACTGTTGATAACATTTAACTTTCAAGAATCACGTCGAACTCTGTAGAAAAAGGCCATGCAGAGAATATTCTGGCTACGAACACTAAAACATTATGGTGGCAGTAGTCAAGGACTAACTCGCCTCTATCACACGTGCATTCGGAGCATCTTTGAGTGCGCATCCCCAGCGTGGTTCCCATTACGTCGAAGATGCTACAGCTGATCATCGAGAGAGTCGAAAAATGTGCTCTAAAAGTCATTCATCCTGCTTTGTCCTACGATGAGGCTCTTGAACTGACCAAAACACCTCAAATAATCACGCATTTGAACAAAATGGTCCTCACTCAATTTATGAAAATGAAGAAGACTCATCATCCTCTCCACCATTTTATCCCTGTCAGACAGGAAGACATCAGTCGGCGAGACACGAGAGGGTCGAACAGACTGCGAATTCCACGGCATCGTTTGATACTTCGAAGGAAATCCTTTGTGATGTATGCCACACAACTTTATAATTCAAACAGTGTTGTGTAACTTTTATTTTTTATGTGTTCAGTAACTGTCTGTAACTACAAATGATTGAATTCATTTGTGAATAAAAACCTCTCTCTCTCTCTACTACTGATTAAAATGTTAAGTTGTAATGGAACTCTCAAGTAGTCATTGTTACACATTTTCCTAATTCCTTGATTGCCGTGGATATCTACAAGTAATCCAGCTGCGCTGCAACCACATATGGAGTTCCATAAAAGTAAAGTAAACGCATCATTTTGATTTATATTGACAATCGTGCAAGTACAAGTTGCGAGTATAAGACGAATGAATGAAAGGAGAAAGGACAAAACGTATGTACACTTATGCTGCAATGACAGGTGAAAATTGGAGGACAGTGAAAATTGCAGGATGCACAATAATAATAACAAAGCAATAATGGCATCAATAAGGATTGTTGTCGCAGGAAATATAAAGCCGTAGAACATCATTTGAAAGATACCATGGAAGATGACATTGAAGGATTATCTTCCATAAGCCTCCAATATGGGGAGTAGTGATGTTAAAGGTTCATTTGTTTAACCCCGTTCAGTGTGGACAAGGACAAAAAACGAGGAAGTAAGCAAGCAAGTTAAAGAAAGATCAACCTAAAGCAAGGTTCCATTGATTGTTGACAATGACAAAGAGACCTTCATAGGCTCATGTTTTTAGGCTCATTTTATATTTCAAATCAACCTTGCGATCTGACTGATATGATGTGATTAAACTTCTTTGTAAAATGATACGGTCAATTTTCATCATACTATGATTTGTGTTGACGTGAGATCTTGGAATTTTCGTATAATGAAGAAAATGTCAGTTCATTATTCTTGTAGATAGGTGCCTTAATACCTACATGCTGGTCACTATCTGAAGGCTGATTCAGTCGCTTTTCTACAAAGTCTTTAATTTAAGCCAATCCTAATGCTTCCGCTTTGCGAAGTCAGCGAAAGCTTGACAAATCACGTGTTTTTGTTTATTGGGCCATCGTTTGATCGTGCTTGGTAAAGCTATCTCAGCATAAGTATCGGAGTAAGTAAAATTATCTTCCGGCTGCAGTCTCTTTGTTTTGGGATACTACATTTTTATCACACCCAGCGCGCAAGAAGAAGTCAACGAATTTAACTCTGTACATTATGCAGCAAATTCTCCCACATGTTTAAATTTCAATTATCCTGAACGCATCAATATGTTACTTTGTAAGGAGGTTGTGCTTTAGTTCGTCAAGGGTCTGCATCAAAATTTGCGGATTATTTCAAATTGTGTATACGTTGCCAGCGCAATAATTATTTTATCGCTAGTCTAATTGAATTAAATTTGTGAATGTATATCAGTGTATATTTGTGTGATAGAAAATTGGCGAGCAAATTGTCGTAGACTGTCCGGTGTATTTTGTGTATACAAACCACGCGGTCATTTTCCTTCCCGCAATGTGTGCGAACCTTTTACTTCACACGTTAACTGATGCTATACATCCATCGCTCGGATGGCAAATGTTTTGAAAAGAATATCTCTTGACCTTTTGGCTCCAACAACGCGAAAAATCTCCAGGGGTCATTCAGTTTACATGATTATTTTTATTTGATGAATTTTGGAAAATTGTTCTCGCCTTACAAAAAGTAAATGACGCAGCAGAAGCTTCAAAAGAATAATATCGAGCTTATTAACTTCAAAAACACATACATTCACTTCATTGTAGCTGAGCATGGTCTTATGAAATGTAGGCCCTGATGTGTGGTAATGTTTATGTTTAGTCTAGACACAGGTTACGAAGTTTACCTCAACTTGTCGCCACTCTACATATTCTGTAATTGGTGTTTGCAATCATTACTGTCTAGAAGACGAAACTTCCTCTTTCATCTCTCTTTCTTATTCGCACTTTTTCTATCCTTCTCTTCAGTCACCTTTCTCTCGCTCACACACACACACTCTCACTCTCTCTCCCTTCCTCTCACTCTCTATTATTCTGAAGAAGAGATTTATTCTGCTTCGAACAGCCACAGCATTCTTTCATCAACTAAAATGACAGACAACTGTAGATAGCGTTGTCGAGGACCATGTGTATCTCAAAGTCAACGAAAAATTGAAAGTTATATTGACAGCTCATCTCTCCAGACTTCTTTTCTTTCACCAACTCCTGCTTCACCATCATCAAGTGCACCCATCATTTGGAGAAAATCAAGTTCGAATCCATCTCAATTAAGCGAAAGCGTCAAGACCTCGCGTTTTCTCCTATGCCACCCTTCGAATAAATATCCGCTTTCCAACCGGCTACTCCATCTTCAGCTACAGTAGAGAAGTCTGCACTGCGAACGAATAAGTCAAGAGCAAGGAAGAGAACGCTACCCTATCAAAAGAACCTATTTGGACCATTTCAAGATCCTCCCTCAGGAAGAAGCAGATACAACTCTGTCGGCGAAACTTCCGACTTCTGATTTCTGACTTTTTCTTTCGCGTGACAAGACTTTGGGATTTCAGCATCATAAGCTTCGAACACGCAGATTGTGTTGTGGCCTTCAACGAGACAGGTAAACTTTTTCATCTGAAAAATTGCATCCGTGGCCTCTTTAAAACATTCGAAAAGTCGTGACAGTCATTTTTGCATCAGCTCCCATAACAGGAGAAATTTACCTGTTACTAACATGAAATGTTTCAGAGCACTTATGGATGATACCACTCAGCAGAAATGCACCGTGGGAAATATCATAGTGATCTTAGGGGGATCGCGGAATGTCTCAACCCGACCCGAAAATATTCTAGAAGAACCCGACGACCCTACATGAACCAACCCTGAATCTCTGAATAATAATTAAACTTTACTTATTCATGAATAAACAAAAATACCAAAGTCATCAACGAGCGCTTTTGCACGTTCTATTTCATGTTGAACACTTAGAAACAAATATACGACATGACGATGCTAGTACAAAAGATCAATAGTCCGTCATCAAGGCAGACATAAAGTGAACAAGCTTTCTCTCTGAACACAAAGGTCGGGTGCAAACCGTTTAATACATAATGACTCATAGGTGGACAATAGCTGGATAATCATGAGATCACTCATTCACTGAAACGAGGACGGAAAACAATCTTAAAGCGATCCAGTACGTCATCAATATTACAAAACCATAATTCAAAATGACGAGTGATGAGACTGGATGCTGGCCCATTGGACCGCGGTCGACAGCGGGGTTGTGCCGTGAATATCAATATCTTGTTCACTTTGCTGCCTTGGTGACTGACTATTGATCTTTTGTATTAACATCGTCATGTCGGATATTTGCTACTCAGTTCCACGGTCAACATGAAATAGAACGGACGAAAGCGCTCGCTGATAACCTTGGTATTTTTGTTTATTTACAAGCATGAGATGACCAGCATTTATAATTAACATAATTACAAAAATAAAAATCTCGGCAACAAGCTCTCAGCAGTAAAAAACGAAATAAGAAAATCTAAGTAACAAACTAAATAACAAGGTATAAAAGTGGATTACGGGCTCATACCCAAAATATGATGATTTTTACCTAACCCGAGCACATTTGTATCGCGCTCGGGTCCCGAATGTGCACCTCTATTGTGCGCCGTGTGCCCATTCCAGCAAATGAGAACTTTGCGACTGATGATAACTTCAACCTTACTGCTGAAACAAGAGGTAGTCCTTTTCATAGCTTGCATAATCTTATGGCATAACCCCAAGCTAGACAGAATACATTTCTCCAGTGCTCTCATATACTTACCAATGATTCTCTCCGAAATTTAAAACCTCTATTCAGCTGAGCAATAATTCAATTTTTGTTCTCTCATGGCCCTCCTCAAATAAAGATAAAAGGAAATGTCATAGATTTCATGCGCAAATTTCAATGCAAGAATCATTTGCATGGACTGATATAGAGAAGAATTAATAGACTCGGGCCTCTATCCTCTGATAAATGGGTTCCTAGCCTGCCTTAACATTGAAACAAATTCTACTGCTGATGAGATTATCACGACTACTAATACAATTTTATCCAATTTTCCTCATTGTTGTTCTGTGGAAAGCTTTATTAGAACTTTCTTGCTTAAAAGAATAGTATGAATGCATACAAAAGTCAAAGATGATGATGCAGAAACAAAACCAAGATAAGGCTTGTCAACAACTGAACGACACCGATAACTATTCTTCAATCGATGCCGCTATTTCAAACCTTATACGAAAATAAAAATTATTCTACCAGAAGTTTTCATTTATACTCCTCAAAGTACATAAGAAAGTTTGGATCAATGATAGTGTGCTTTTCCTGGCAAACCAAAAATCTCTGACATCAATTCCGAATCTAGAAATGTTTCAAATAATGATTGACTACTTTATTAAGCCATTAGCTATTTGTTCTCCAAGGTTTCTGCAGGGCTCCTTAGTCCTTTCGCATGAGAACAAATTTCAGAGACATTATTGCACCTAATGATGCATTACTCTTTAACATAAATGTTGAGTCCTTGTTCACCAAAACGCCAATCAACGAAACTATCCATATAATCTCTGACTTGCTTTTGCGCTTGTCTGTCCCTAGAAGAAC
>CAJQUW010006116.1:0-104172 GCA_907163375.1 Prostheceraeus crozeri | reverse complement strand
CATGATCTAAGTTCTCGTCATGCAGCTGATAAGAAGATGATTCAAGAATTAGATAGTATTCAGAATCCTCTTTTAGAGAAAAAATTGAAAGAATGTTTGTTAAGAAAGCTTTACAAGCTAAAATATTATTCGGTCAGGGTTTAAATGAAACGACAGCAAAGCTGTCTGAGAGCAACGCTCGAAATCATAATTCAGACGTTTATGCATCTGAAATTCATAAAGAATATAGAAAGCCTAAATATTTATTAAAAGTAAAAGTATTTAATAAAGATGATATTTGGAGTGCTGATCTTATTCATATGCCGAATGAAAGGGACCGAACCGAAGGTTCTAAGACAAAGTCTGACTACAAATACGCATTGACCGTTATAGATTTATATACACGATATGCTTGGGTAAAACCTTTAAAAAATAAAAGTGGTCTATCAGTTAAATATGCGTTTGAAGAAATCTTTAAAGAAAGTAATAGAAAGCCAAGGAAATTGTTTGTTGATAAAGGGTCGGAATTTTATAACCGAAACGTTCAGCCACTATTTGAAACTGTTTATTCAACTGAAAACGCAGGGAAGGCCGTAGTGATAGAAAGATTCAATCGGACGTTAAAAAAAAAATTTTCAAGAAATTTACTCAGCAAGAAATCAGAAATGGTTAAAAATATTACCAGGAATTGTAGAGCAGTACAATAATAAAGTTCATTCAGGTATTGAAGAAACCCCAAAGAATGCTTCTGACGACCCTGATTTAATACGAAAGAAAATATTCGAGAATAATTATTCGAATGAGAGTAATCCGAATTTGCAGAAACTTAAGCCGAAATTTAAAATTGGAGATAGAGTTAGAATATCTAAATATAAGAACAACATTTGAAAAAGCTTTGTTGCTATTGGACTAAAGAAATATTTGAAGTTTGCAAAATAAATCAAAGTTATCCGATTACTTATGAAATTAAAGATTTAGATAATGAGAATATCAGAGGCCGTTTTTATCAAAATGAATTACAGAAAACAGAGCTTTAACCTCTAGGTGGCGCTTTAGCTAGCTTCGCTTGAGTTATAGATTGTTTAACTCTAACATAATATCTAGAAATGGTACTCCTTTTTGTAATTTAAATAAAACATAAAGACATAATTGTCCACAATAAGTAGTGCCTGGTGTTTGAATTTGAAACGTATTGTATGTTCCCGTTCCAAGTAATTCTTTTACTTCATTTGTAGGTGGAAGCCCGTATGAGTCAAAATAATAATTATCTCCGTTTTTACTAAAGATACCTGCTGACCAATGTACGCCGTTTTGGTCTGAAGTGTGAAGATTCGTTATGAAATTTACAATTATTGATGGAACTTTGTTCCGGGAACTGAAGGTTCCTGTTGGCCTATTTTTTAGGAATTGTAATTCGTTTCTCATTAGAACATGAAAATTCTTTATTCCTAATTCATTTGCGATTTTCTTTAGGTCGAAATTCGTTGTCGTTTGTGTTCCATATAATTTAAAAAACTCATTTATGTTGCTCATTTTATAATAAAAAAAATTTCTTAAGGGACCCCTAGAAGACAGAAGGGAGGGGGTATTGATTTAAAACTGTTCTCTAATGATGTCTTTCCTTACTACTTATTCGATTTTGAAATGATTATATTATAATTATCGGAGCGAAGCTCCTCTGGCTTTAGCCGATTCTAATCTATATTGTTTTATATATTTCAATTTCTTCATGAACTTTATTTGTAAAATATGTTTCTTCGTTAAAATGATTGTTTAAAATTGTCATTACAACTATCCCGCTTGTCGCCGTCTTTGCGTTCTAAATTTTAGAAGAAGAATTTTATTGTCATTTGCTTTTATTGTCAATGCACTCTTATGTGCTTAATCTATTCATGTCTTCACAATGGGAAGTACTTTACTACCCGTATGTGTTTGGCAAACGCTAAATGAATTTTGCAAATCGATTTCTAAAACTGAATTTGAAAATAGACTTTGCAAATGGATTTTGAAAATAGATTTTGAAAACAGATTCTGAAAATAATTTACGTAGGGGTAAATTGAAATGTCAAAACTTTACGCACGCGTAAGTTGAAATGTCAAAAGTTTACCGATGGGTAAATTGAAATGACAAGATATAGCATGATAATTTTAGGGGAAAGCTGCTAGACGTTTCTCTCTCTTCAATCTCTGTCTCTCTCTTCAATTATCAGGCAGTGTACGGGTTCATTGAATAATTTTGAGTTTATGAGTTACAATGATCTTCTAGTTCACACAATTAGTACTTTAAATAATGTTGAGCATACAATAACGAAGAATGACTAAGTAATAATTGCGTCTTCTTAATTTATCATAGTGCTCTAATCTTAATAATAATTGAGAACCATTTCACCTGTTTTTAATTGAGATAACGAAGGATATATTCTTGCGTTTTCATCCACTTTTGTTTCATCCATTTTTAAAGAAATATTTTTAGTCACATGATATATTTTAAAAACCTGAAAGATGGATAAAATTCATGAATTTGAAATTCTCAACTTTTATGATTTTCGCTGTCCTTGAACGGTCATGATTTTGGCGGGGGTGAAAAATGACATAATCACAAATTTGAGATTCTTAACTTTTATGATTTTCGGTGTCCTAGAACGGTCATGATTTTGGGGGGTGAAAAATGTCATAATCACAAATTTGAGATTTTGAAAAATTTGAAAAATTGGGTATTTTTAAAAACGCCCAAATCGGAGCGAAGCTCCTCTGGCTTTAGCGCTTTAGCCGATTTATGAATTTAGGTCTTCATAACCTGAAAAAGGGTTCAAATACATGAATCGGCTTAAGCCAGAGGAGCTTCGCTCCGATTTATGTTGTTTTTAAAAGTACCATTTTTCAAAAAATGGTACTTTTTTGAATAGACTAAATTCATGAATTTAGTTCTTAAAAACCTGAAAAAGGGACTAAATTCATAAATTTATGTCGTTTTTAAAAGTACTAATTTTTTTGATTTTATGGTGTCCTGGAACGGTCTTTTGTCCATTACTGATTTAGGCCTACGACAGTCTTATTTTTTTACTTCATTCGATTAAGAAATGCAAAATTTGAAATTCAGTCTGTAGGGTCCTCAACTTGACTTGTCATCTCTCTACGAGTTAAATAGGTAGCACTAAAAAGGATCGTAAAAAATTATAACAAGAAACAGAATCGTTTAAACTTTTTTAGAACCTTAGGCATTTGTGGTGCATGAACTTTGACTGTAAGATAATTTTTATGAGGTTAGATGTCTTCTCGTATTTGTCATGTAGCATGTGATCTGATACACTCGAATCTTCATAACAAATCTTATCAAACTTACTACGAGGCCTCTACCTAGATAGACCTAGAATCTTGAATGAAAATTAAACTAAAGATGATACCAGAAAAGGAAATTGCACTCACATCATTCACCCTTGCAGCATGTGGGTCAGGTGGGTCAAGTGGGTCAAAGATGTGGGTCAGGTGGCTCGTGGGTCAGGATACCCTGTGGGTCAGGTGGCTCGTGAATCAGGATACCCTGTGGGTCAGGTATGGCTCGTGGGTCAGGTGGTCCGTGGGTCAGGATACCCTGTGGGTCAGGTGGCTCGTGGGTCAGGATACCCTGTGGGTCAGGTGGCTCGTGAGTCAGGATACCCTGTGGGTCAGGTGGCTCATGGGTCAGGATACCCTGTGGGTCAGGTGGGTCGTGGGTCAAGTTTCGTTGACCCACTTCCAACTCTGACTTAAAGCGACATTTGATCAACTTTCATCGAAAATGATTGATAATTGATACAGCACTGATCGCTAAAAATAGGTTCAGGCAAGCCTATAATGATCTATGATGTAGGTTTACTTGCCGGTTTTTTCTTCAAAACGCTAGGCTTTATATACTTGCCACCCGGAGTCGGAGTACTATCAAAATGATAGTCTGCCACCAATAATTAATAAATGCTGCATTTTGCATACACAATGCAAATAATTGTAAAAAATGTAAGAATAATGAAGTATTGAGTTGCATCCTCAGTTGAAAAATGGAAACAGACCTGAATAGCTGCTATTTCATCCAATATCAGGAATCATCAGCAGGCCTCGTCCCATCTCTCAACATTGTAACAACTCCCTATTTAAAGTCGCAGTCTTTGAAGTGCTTGAATTTGTAGTTGTTTTAGTGTGTTAAAATTGCGCTATTTACACTGTGTATGCAAAATGCAGCATTTATTAATAATTTCAGACGCACTACTTTAAGTGATTTGATAGTAGTGTGTTCAAAGTGATATTTATTGTATAGGCTACAGTAGAGATATGTTGATAGCTTTATCATGACAGTGAAATGCCGCATCCACAGAATTAGACAGGTCGTCTCTTCTTCAGTTTGACTCATAGAAATATATTGTTTATCTGAAGTTGACTAGAATGGAAATTGACTCAAGGTCGCGGCACATCCGGGGGAACTAAGTTGGGGCATGAACCACCAATGAAAAGCTTAGAATCGCACATGTGATTGATTCTGACCCAATCATACAGCCGTTGACAAGTGTATCTAAGTTAAAATGCGTGCGATTTTTGTGCCACTATTGTGTATTGCATGAAGCTTTACTTCCATTCTAGAGGTTTTATTGTTATCAATTTCTATGGTTTGACTGGAAGGGAAGCATTGGAACATGTAACGTTAATGAAATGGCACAATCTCCAGACTAAATGCCATAGCAATCGAACAATGAGCAGCCAGTTCATCATTAAACACGCCAAATTGTGCAAAGTTTCAGTGACTGTTATCAACCGGATCACACAGCAAAGAAACACAGACGATGTCAAGTTCTACATAGAAGTTTGTGAACGTTTTTTCATGCGCCTGCTAACTTTTTTTAAAATGATTGGAGGGCCCAACATTATGGAGAAAACTTTTGCGCAATGATCTGAATTCTTCAAATCTGAAGGAATCGTGGCGATCGGAGCATCTTAAAGGAATTCAGAGCAATCGGCAAGCGACGCACGACTATTTTTCCTATCTCTGTAAGGTATTAGGAATTTCTTTTTGCCCTCTTATTAAGTTCCTGCATGTGACATCTGTTTGAATCAGTTTGCACTTCTAGCAAAGTGATACAATTAAACAATCTAATTCTGTTATCATTATCCAATTTATGATATTAGAGATTTTCATTAGGAAATATTTTTAAAAGGGTTCAGAGTGCCTCAGATTGTAATTGTTCTAACACGCTTGCGTACTTTCATAATCGTCGACGAAGATTTTTCAACAAGTTTTATGAGAAATACCATGATTCCGGTCATCCTCTTTTTGTTGTCACCGCACACCCGACCACAAACAATCGAATTCTTGTTGAATTTTCATCCACGAAACATAGAGCAGATTCGCAGTTCTATCAAGTTCACTTGTAAATAACTTGTGAAACCTGACCTGATTTTGTGTAATTTCTGATTTTCATACTCTTTTCTGACACTGATGTGTGAGTATTTCAAGTATCCAATAAATGACTACCAGGATGTGACATGGATTACTGAAACGAGGAACCATCCTAAAGATTTCAGATATTCGTTCCAAGCATCTCTTATGACAGCCGGATCTCAGTCGTCAATAACTCATTGATGTGATCATATCCTGATATTTTTGAAATTACATTATAGTACACCTTGAGATGTCGTATGACGGTCATTTTATCATTAAACAGGTTCTATAAAAAACAAATCTTAATGTGAATATGCAAGCAAGAAATAATGATGCCACTGTTCAGAACAATGCAAAAAGGCAAATGTATTGGTCAAATCAGTTGCCCAGAACTCTGTAATAAAGTAAGCATGATATTGTATCCACCTTTCTGAGAAAAATTTGCACAAATTCTGACAGACTTCCAAAATCTGTGTTTTCAAACCCGAAAAAAACAAAGATCGGGTAATTGATCGGATTTCGGGTTCTGGTAGGGTTCGGGGAGTGTTTCGGGTTTGGTAAGTGTTTCGGGTTGGGGCAGGGTTCGGGGAGTGTTTCGGGTTGGAGTGGGGTTCGGGTTCGGGCTCGGTTAGGGTCTCGGGTTGGGTTCGGGCAGGGTTCGGGTTCGGTTAGTGTTCGGGCTCGGGCAGGGTTCGGGTTCGTGCTCGGGCAGGGTTCGGGTTCGGTTAGGGTTCGGGCTCGGGCAGGGTTCGGGCTCGGGAAGGTTCGGGTTGGGGCATGGTTCGGGTTTGGTAACCGTTTCGGGTTCGGGCAGGGTTCGGGGAGTGTTTCGGGTTGGAGTGAGATTCGGGTTCGGGTTCGGTTAAGGTCTCGGGTTGGGTTCGGGTTCGGGCAGGGTTCGGGTTTGGTAAGTGTTTCGGGTTCGGGCAGGGTTCGGGTTCGGTTAGGGTTTGGGCTCGGGCAGGGTTCGGGTTCGGTTAGGGTTCGGGCTCGGGCAGGGTTCGGGTTCGGTTAGGGTTCGGGTTTGGTAAGTGTTTCGGGTTCGGGCAGGGTTCGGGTTCGGTTAGGGTTCGGGTTCGGGCAGGGTTCGGGTTCGGGCTAGGTTAGGGTTCGGGGAGTGTTTCGGGTTGGAGTGGGGTTCGGGTTCGGGTTCGGTTAGGGTTCGGGTTCGGGTTCGGTTAGGGTTCGGGTTCGGGTTCGGTCAGAGTTCGGGTTCGGGTTCGGTTCGGGTTCGGGTTCGGGTTCGGTTAGGGTTCGGGTTCGGGTTCGGTTAGAGTTCGCGTTCGGGTTCGGGTTCGGGTTGGGTTCGGGTAGGATTCGGTTAGTGTTCGGGTTCGGGTTCGGTTAGAGTTCGGGTTCGGGTTCGGGTTCGGGTTCGGGTTCGGGTTGGGTTCGGGTAGGATTCGGTTAGTGTTCGGGTTCGGGTTCGGTTAGGGTTCGGTTAGTGTTCGGGTTCGGGTTTGGTTCGGCTAGGGTTCGGGATCGGTTATGGTTCGGGTTCGGGCTCGGGCAGGGTTCGGGTTCGGTTCGGGTTCGGGTTCGGTTAGAGTTCGGGTTCGGGTTGGGTTCGGATAGGATTCGGTTAGTGTTCGGGATCGGGTTCGGTTAGGGTTCGGGTTCGGTTTGGGTTCGGGTTCGGTTTGGGTTCGGTTTCGGTTCGGTTAGGGTCTCGGGTTGGGTTCGTGTTCGGTTAGGGTTAGGGTTCGGGTTCGTTTTGGGTTCGGTTAGGGTTCGGGTAGGATTCGAGTAAAATCGCTCATTTTTTGAACAGAGAGTATACTGCATGCCCAAGTTGGAAAATGCTTGAAAATGGACAAAAATTTTACTAAAATTCTGTCAAACTCTCGTATGCCATCGACTTTGTCAATCCGGTAATAAGGAGAGGTTTTTGGAAGTAAATTTAGTGATGTAGAAGGTACAACAAATATATGGGAACACACCACCAAGTTTATAAAGTTATATAAGTATATAAATATAAATATATATTTCCCTTCAGGTGTAGGTATATTAATTCAGGTGTTCTAAATTGTTTATGAAGTTGAGTGAGAATGTAAAAATGATGTTTTACACGTGTACAACAGGACAGTAGTTGAGTACACAAGTAAGTTGATGCCATAATGTGTTGTGTATAATCTTGAATGTCATGTTGAGGCTGATACAGAATACTTTGGACAAATAAATCACAGTTTGCATCATTGAATGAAAGAAAATGGGGGCAACTCAGCTGCATGTAATCATCTCAGCGAACTTCAGTAAAAAGCATTAATTGCCGTTCTTTGTTTACACAGGACGTAGCGAATCTTAGTCTCGTGTCGTAGAAGGCTTGTTGATGATGCTCAGATTAAATCATGCCGTAGATCCAGCGGGTGAATCTCTTTATGAAAACATCTAAACAACATTTGAATAGTTGTTTTTGATAATCGCTGTTGTCAGTGTTTCAGCATGTGATTTAATGAGCCTTACATTGCTCAATGATGACTAAGGGTTGTAATTTCACTCCATCTCGAACTGTTTTCGTCCAAATCTGTGATGCAATTCCACAGCAGCTTGCGTGGGTCAGTTAATCATCGCCATCATAACGTCAAGTTATCTTATCAATCCTGTTTTCCGATCAAAAACTGTCAACTTGTCAACAGCTGCAAAATCTCCACAATCCGGCTTCATTCAAATTAAATGTCGGTCAGGATTTTGAAGATCATTCTAAAACTGAATTCTTGGAATCAAAATTAAATAAGCTACAGTTCAAATAATTCAATGTACGAGCGTAAACTACAAATAACACTACAAAGAATCCCAGTTGCTTACGCTGCTTGTAACATGAAGGGTATTTTTGAATTTGAGGAATTAATTTGATATAATGATTCTGAACTCTCCAATGTGTAAAATCCAATTTCTATGATTTCAAGTCAGTCATTGCGTGCTATATCAGTATTGCCAAACGAAATAAATATTTCTAACAACATTTAAGATGACAGATGCAAATATTGTAAATTTCAGCTGTACAGAACATCTAATTGAAAACAACATATTGACGCAGTTGTGTTGCAAATGAATGATCGTGATATTCATAATTGCTTCTTGCCTGTTGATTAATGTTCAAACATCAATCAGACCTTTATTGGAATGCATTCTATTTTACAGAGACATTCATCTTGATTAATTCAAATGCAATCTGAAAAGTGCAACTTCTATGCAAAATGCAGTCTGCAAGAAGTTCCTCCTGCGCATGTCTTTTGTCAGGTAGTTGTTTGTTTTCATTTATTGTAAATGGTTCACTTTCTACAACTTAGCGGCAAGATCATTCAGGATGCCCAATCCATTGCTTCCTCAAAATCACTTGATCATCAGAAGTTCAACACCTTTTCCGGGCATCATTAATACAGGAAATAAAAAGCTTGTCAGAGGCCTGTTTTTAAACAAAATGCTGATCACAAGCATGTCTCTACTTGTAGACTAATTCTATTTTCTTAGGTACATATTTTCTTGCGATGCGACCTAAACAATTCAAAATGCGGAAGTCAGTCACAATACATATTTATTGCTGCAGAGCTCTCGCTGATCTTTAAGCAAGCAGAGAATTGATTGCGCCTGCGGACGTGGGATATGATCAGTTGGAAAGCCTGCTGCCGAGCATCTGCCAAAATCCAACAGAAGTCTCGACCAAGATCAACTGCACTTCCCGCAACAACTCATGTTGTGTCCTATAAGGAAGTTTACAGCGAAAGCTTCTGCAGTGTCGTGGAGTGTTGCCGCTCCCCCGTGGACTTGTGAGTCGCTGAAACCGCCGAAATCGGCTTGACTAAATCAGTATTTTGCATACAGAATGAGTTTTTTACTGTCTTATTCTAATGTTTTCTTCTCTATATTTCTTTCATTTCTTTTTGTTTAGAGAATATATCTCTTACACTTCTAATTCTTCCGTCCGGCTTTTCTTGATCATTATTTGTCTAATATCATTCATTGCAAAGATTGCTTATTATCTCCTTCCCGGTCTTTTGCAGGGTATTTACGGTCCAATGCACCGTGATTGCTCACTTGTACGAAAATGTGTCACATAGTGTCCGAAGCGATGGGTCTTTAAGCTACAGCAGAGGAATGACAAAATGTCGGCACACTCGCGACTGAAAGGCAGTCACGGCAGCAATGTGCAAAGACAACTTCGGACAGTATCTGACACATTTTTTGTACAGAAGTTTTGGATTCTTGTTTTGAAAGTCACAATTTTCAAAGTTGACAAGAGCTTTTGCTGTAGTTTCGACCGAATATTTCGCCTGACAGCCTGTTACGGAGAAAAGAAAAGATGGATGGATTTCAAAGGAGTAGAAAATGCTCTGGAATCCAGAATGAAGTGACAACGTGTCTGCAGACGACTTTGCCGCTATTGATCCCCTCAGCTTACATCGACTAATTAGAGTTGAGTGAGTATCACTTTTTATCACTCTGATAAAAATTTTAATCAAAAAGTTATGTTTTCTGACTGAAAGCAACACTGAGGGGGGGGAGGGCAACAATATAAGCCTAATCATATTCAATGCTATGATGACTATCTAAAAATCAAGAACTTACAGCTAAACCGATTGTTTAACCAAAAGTTTCGACCAAGATTGAAACTTTAATCGAGGTCAGGTTTCTTTTTTACCTTCATTCAAAAGTATTTTGAATACTTTGATCTTGTTGGAATATAGCACATATCATGAACCGTGCTAATAGGCCTAAAGAGGTAATTATTGCGTTTGCAAGCTAATATCCAACGAATAGTTAAGTTAACATAGTGGTACGCAGCCTTAGGTGACTCTAACTGGTGAGACAAGTCAGGACATTTCTCCTCATGAATGTAAAGGCTTCTCAATGGCTTAAGGCATGACTAAGGCTATCTCTCATTTATAAAGGAATTTTAATTGCAAACAAGGCAATGAAGCTTTGAATGAAAACAATGGGTCATCATACTCGAACATTTGTATTATAGATCTATCACAACATAAAAACTATGCGAGCGCTTGGATTGGTGCCTAGCGGTAGGCCTTGTGTCAGTCATTAGACGATCGATCGGCTTAAAGCTGAGGAAAATTGTCAAAAACAGAATAACAGGAGCTATTGAAGAGAATTATTTGACTTCAAAAATAAAATCGCTTGTACTAGATCATGCTTCATTCGGGTCCGCCGATCAGTCCCGACATGAATACAAAATGACTACTTTTCAATATAGCAATAAGTAAGGATGACAATGAGATACTATCTTTTTATGTTTAGTAATATTGAACTATGAAAAAATACATTTCCTTGAGGGAAATTTCATTACGTTAACTTAAGCAACTGTCCGACCTCGATATTTCACATCGAAGTCGGGAAAAAGTTATCGAGAACGCGAGGTTGGAGGAAACTCTGGTTTAACTTAACCTTCAACGGGTTTCACTATCAGTCGGATGTAAATTTTGATTAGAGGAGGACTGAGAAAATAAATTTGTATTAATCACCACGAATAATTGTTGACAGCCTTTGCAGACGATAAAATATACGTCAGACTTATAATGTGCATGTAAGTTGCACTCAGGTGTCGTTGGTTTCATAATACAACACTGAAAACTCTGGTGCGGGTTCTGCTTGAAGACGGATTTTATTCGAGTACTTTATTCTAAGTGGTGAGATGCATAAAATAAATACAATTTCACTGGGTCTTATATATAAAGAGCAGAAATTCATCTGAATTTCAGAAAAACCTTTTGAGAAGAAAATCATTTTGAAAAATCATGAAAAATGAGAATGGGAGGCTGAATGGGAACCAACATTAGTTTTGATGACAAGTAACATTACAACCAATTTCGGCTGTTGAACATAGTCATCTTCAGGAAATATAATATGTCCAACTGGGAATAGTTTATGAGCATGATTATTCATCTCCGAATTCTCTCAGACGTCTTCCTAAGAATTCAAATTTTGAAACACCCTTTTAGAAGCAATATGAAAGAGTTGGTCAAAGCCGATACCCGAAGCTGAATAGACGCCAAAATGAATTGTGCCTCACGTTTCAGGAACACTGAATCATGCTTCCCCATTAAAATATTCTTTTATTGATTTTGAGTATGAGTTCCCACATTGAACATTCTAAATATCATCATTAAGTTTTAGGGATTTAGGCAAAATAATGACATGCATCGCAACGTAAATTTAATCAGCATCTGGCAAAATCCAATTAAGACATTTAAATATAAGAGTTCATTGTCAAATCGAATTATGTTCCTTTCAAGCATTGAGATAAGCTTCGTATTGCGCGTTGAAAAGCAAGGAGACCACGCACTCCGTGAGCTTTTTAAAATAAGACTCGGAAAGCGGACTCGATCTATCAGAATGTTTCAGCACCCTAATACCAGAACCTCTAGGCTTTCTACGTCCCTTGTAAAGTACAGCGCGTGATATTTTTTCATTTTTCTTTCAGTGCATGAAATCTTTCACTTATCAGCATCTACCGCTTATGTCTTTGTGCTCACTGAATATTTGTATTTGTGACACAAACAAAGTTATAAAGTTGATTATTAATCTTATTGCCACGGAGATGCAGCTCATCCATTTCATTATTTCCTCATATAGCACTTTCTTCAACTTTTCTCTTTTTCTCTAATTGATGCCTGCCTTTGGAAATCATTATTATACCAAAGCAAGTCAATTATGCAGAAGGTTCATTGCCTTATTGAGATTATGTTAATTTAATGCCCGATTTCCATGCAGTGCGATGCTGTAAACTGCTGCAAAAGCACAAACGGAGATCCACTTGCAATTATATTCCTTTTATTCAAAATCATGAAAATAGAGTAGCTAGTCGACTTCCTCTGCAGATATTCATTTTGCATCAAACTGTTGGCCTACAATGCATAAAGCAAATAGCAGTCAAAACAGCAGTCAAAATAAAAATTTTGTCGACCAGTGAAAAGCTTCATCGTGCGAACAGAGAGAATTCGGAAAAGGATTACTTTTTCCCACTTCTAATATTTTGCAATTTCTTTCTCTCTGTGGTGCAGATTTCAACTATGATGATTCTATTGCCGAAAGGTTTCCGTGAATTTTTCATGCGACTTTTTCTTCCTTCAACGGTGTACAGTTTTCAGGGCCTATGCAACCGAACACATTGTGTTTTCTATTTCCTTGGTCGGCGCTTATCAATATTATTTTATTTACGGCACTTTATTTTAGAATGAAACCTATTCATTTTGAGGGTCAAACATGTTTCAAGCAAAATTACTCATCATCAGTGACAGGAGAAACAGATGTTACACTGTAAATTCTAGGGCACGAAATTTCCCTTGAATTAGGCATGAAATTTAGGCATCAATTCTAACCAACACAAGGCACGAGTAGGCACGAAGTTCATACTGCCGAGCTCGTGCCCATTGATTTTTCTTTCAATTTCATTGGATAAACAAATATTTGGTTTGGTGCCTATTAGTGCCTAAATGGCGCCTACTGGTGCCTCGAGGCACTAGAAAGGCACAAACGAGGCGCTAACTGGCACGAAATTTCGGCTTCGTGCCTAAATTAGTGCCCTACAGTTTACAGTGTACAATAAAATGGAGCTTTTATACAAAAGAAGGAAAGTTAACTACAATCCATCAGTTCATCGGTCGTCGGTACATTTGTAGTGCATGGATTCACCAAAGAACCCTCAAAATCAATAGTTTTCATTCTAAAGTAAATCTAGGCAGTCTTGCTTTTATTGCAGTGACTTTATTATCATATTAATTCACCAGGTATGGCCGAACGTTTTATAGAAATGAATGTGTTTATTTCAAATGATTAACTGGTAAATTCGAACCCGTTCCCAGCTCTAATTGGATGTAGATGCCATTTAGTGTTTCTTATCGCTTCTTGTATGATAGAATAGAAATGATCATTGATGTTTGTGCGTCACTCAATTACGCCAAGCATCCGATATTTTGCTGCAGAGTACGTCAGTGAAGAAGATTATGGTTATAAGCCAATTAAAGTGGAAATTGCTATCACTGTGAGCAAATTGTCACCGAATTTTGATGAAGAGAATTAATTGACAACAGCTGTTATCACTTCTGAGCTTCTGCCAAATTTAAAGCATCCACCACGAAAGCAGACATCAATATTATGGCAAGAAAGACGTAGTATATAGTCCAATCACTGATTGCGAGCTGGAGACTGCTGCAATCGAAATGAATGATAACAAGCTGAAGGTATAGATACGCCTTGTTGCTAACATCTGCTCAATTGTGCTTTCTACATTCCACATCAACATGCAAAGGATGCCGACATTAGAGGAATATGAAACACAAGAACGAAGACGGGACGAAAGGGTCGAGGAACTAATCCAATTCTTCATGAAGCACCCGGAAGAAATGGAACGCATCTCTGAGGAGTGGAGGATAGAATTCGAAGGGGTAAGAAACGATGACTTTGTTCCACGAATGGAAACGGGTCGCTGGTTCGGGCCAGGTTCATTGATATCAATTCCATCGCCCGATCTGAAAGCGCAGAACCCGCAAAGCCCGTCTAAATGTCATGCCTTCCGTTTTTGACTTGAAAGAAAGGTGAAACCTTGACCTTTTGGCTAGAGACCTTATTGAGCTGTACAGCCCAAGTGACGGGCAGTGTTCGTCATGCGATAATACTATAGAAATCCAACACTTGGTGATTTTGAAACACAGATGCAGACATGCACATAGAAGACGATATTATTCTGTGAGCGCACGTTGTCATGACAACGGTAAATATGGTGGCTGGTATTTAGGTATCACTGCATTGACAGCGTACTTTGTATAGAGATTCATGATCATTATCATTTTTTCAAACATAAAATCATTTTGATAAAATGACCGGCATTTTACTACTTTATGGTAATACTGTTGCATGCGACACTGATTAGAGTCCTCTTTAGATCCAGAAACACTGACAAAGATCGGTGTATAGACATCAACAAGCAGCTGTTGACCACTACAGTTGAAAATATAGTAACAAGTCGAATTCTTGTCGACCGTTACCATGGGAATGATGATCACCTCACTGTCTCTTCTCACCAGATTTCACCACGGCAGTATCAGTCAGAGACATGCTGCTTCTTGGCTATTAATACGAAATTCAATGGATCGTCATTTAGTTCATTTATTATGCTCCTTCTCCTATAGCCATACTGGTCGCCTCCCTGATTAGGCAGGACAAGCAGTGGTCGTCATTTTAAAGACAATATAAGAAAATAAACAGGACTTTACAAGGATTTTACTGAACAGCGAATTCACTATTTCTGTGGATTAATTCTGTTTAATAACAAAGTTTCCTTAAATTCTACAACCGAATTTTTGTGAAATTTTCAGGATTCACTTGATGTTATTACACAACCTGTCACACCGCTTTCGCAATGACAAATATAGAAAGTATTGTATCAATAATATTATTATCCTGCGCATCATGTACATGTAACGCAAGTTAGTTGAAAGCCCAAAAATTCCAGAGAGCCCAACGATTCCAGTTGAAATGAGGGTGAAGGAGAATGCATGATGAAAACTCTGTCGTTGCAATTATTCTTTTTCATCACCGACTCACACAGCATTTGTATTTTCATAAATTTCTACATTTCAGGCGGAGCCTTTAGTGGACTTGACTGAAACATGCGCTAAATCCGTGTCCACAGTGGAAGATGCTGGCTGCATCCACCTATTCTCACAAATAAGACGACAATCCAGTGAGGAGTAAGTAAAGAAATTTCGATGACCCCCTCCATGCTGATAGGCCTCAAATTTTTTTCTTGAAGATCTTCTCTCCACTACACTGTAAACCGTTGACTGACAATTGACAGACATTTATCCTACAAAATCTATTTTGTCGGTCATTGTTAGTTCTTGTAGGATGATTGCCACTGAACACCTGCAATATCTGACAAAAAGCGACAATATGAAAACCAATGAATGACAGCTTAAATTTTATCAAAAATGTAGGCAATTAATTAAATTATGTCAAATAAATCATGGCTTTGCCACACAATAATACAGGTTGCCCAAAAGTCAAGCAATCACTAATCGAAAAAATCAATCAATGTTCAACAGCTTTTGTTTAGTTAATTTGCATGCAAAGCATCTGTTTCGATGTTGGTGGAGAACCTACAAATTGGATATCGCAGGATATTGGAGGTAACAATCGTCGGTTGATTTTGTCAGTAATTTTGTAGGATAATTGTCGGTCTACGGTTTACAGTGTACACGGTCGACGCTGTATCGAGTGTCCGGAAAGCCACGCAAGTGGAATCAATAATTTAGTATTTTACTTCGTACTTGCTTGACCTTGCGGACACCCGGGCTACTCTTCATAATTTCCCCTACTCGCAGTTTCCGATTTAGTGTTTTCTTCTTATAAGAAGAACAAGTTGATTGAGGTGCATGAAATAACGAACTCTGATCATTTTTTTCCATTATTTTTGACAAAAAGATAAATATTCAATGTATTTGATTGAAAGAACTTGAATAAATCGAGTGCATTGTATTTTTTCCGGCAGGTTTTCATTCTAGAGCAAAGTTGACCAATCAGTTCTGTAGATCTGTTATGAACAATTCTTTGCGTCGCTGACTTACACTTTTCGAAGTTAAAATTTGTTAGTTTTCAACAAGAGAATATTACTGATATTTCATAATTGGTTCTCTATGATGAAGTAGATTTTTATATTTATCAGCATTTGCAAAAATGATCTATGAACATGTAACAATATAAAAAATACATCATATAACGTATGTGACTTACATTGCACAAAGCCATGGTGTTTTATTTGAGTTAAAACGGTTGAACGCAGACAACATTGTACCTAACTTTTAAGCATATCTTAAATTAGTATTTTTATTGATAAAAACAGAATCACATACATTGTCCTATTTTTATTAGCAGAACGCTACCAGCATTCCTATTGTGGCGAGACAGGATATGAGCATGCTTTTCGATCACGTCACACAGTAGGTTGACAGAAAATCGGATTCGGTTCGATTCCTGGGTCAGGTGAGTGCGGTCGGCGTGGCCTACTGAAGAAGGTGCGAGCTCGTCTCCACCGCGGAGTTGGGTTCGATTCCTGGGTCAGGCGGGTGCGGTCGGCGTGGCCTAGTGAAGAAGGTGCGAGCTCGTCTCCACCGCGGAGTTGGGTTCGATTCCTGTGTCAGGCGAGTGCAGTCGGCGTGGCCTAGTGAAGAAAGTGCGAGATGGTCTCCACCGCGGAGTTGGTTTCGATTCCTGGGTCAGGCGAGTGCGGTCGGCGTGGTCTAGTGAAGAAGGTGCGAGCTCGTCTCCACCGCGGAGTTGGGTTCGATTCCTGGGTCAGGCGAGTGCGGTCGGCGTGGCCTAGTGAAGAAGGTGCGAGCTCGTCTCCACCGCGGACTTGGGTTCGATTCCTGGGTCAGGTGAGTGCGGTCGGCGTGGCCTAGTGAAGAAAGTGCGAGATGGTCTCCACCGCGGAGTTGGGTTCGATTCCTGGGTTGCGGAATCAAGGGCGTTGGTATCTTTTATTGACTTAATCGTTTTCATTCTCTTTAGATATTCAAGGTTGGCTTCATTCAATGAAAGATGAATATTTTTAGGAGGTATGACTTGCAGGTGATTCGGTTTTAGAGTTCCTACGACTTCCTAGATTGAAAACGTTTCCGAATTAATGAAATTTATTCCAATGATTCACATCATCTCTTCTTTCTTTCTAGGACCATGGAATATTACTCCGTTTGGGATAGTCCGTATGGATACATCCGATTGAGGGGAAAGCGGCCTTCGTTTGACGTCAACGCTCTTCTTCTCTCCGGAAGGGCAGAAAGGACCCCAATTGAAAGGCTGCATTTGACTAGACTGGGGACAAGAAGTGCTCAAATGCAGTCAATTGAGCGTGAGAAACCTCCTACGAATCGGAAATCAACAAGAAAATCGAGTGAGTCTTCTTGAATGAAAAACTACATGTTCGGCAATAACGGAATTACTTCATACACTGTAGAAATATTTCACAGGCAATTGCCGTGCACAAAATTCACATATCACAGCCCATCGGATATCATTTCATAACTTGTCATTTCATAGCATATTTTCCATGTGCGTTTACAGTCATTGCAATTTGTTTTCAGAGGTTAAAATGGATTAAAGAGTCGCTATGCAACATCAAGAGACTCGAACGAAGTAGAAGAGAACAAAACCTGACTTCAAAGTGTGCAGAATGGACACTCGCAAGGAGAATGATGTCTGTATGCGAACTGTCTGCAGATTCAAAAGATAGAATCAAAATGAGGTGACTGCGAAAGTCTACTATAGAAAGCTGCATCGTTCCATAGCATACCTGAAGAATCATGTCATCAAGGAGTTTAGTCTGACCGGCTCAAATCTTGTCCACGAAAGTAGAATGTTCAACAGCGTGACGTGCTTGATGCATGTTTTCAACTGTATGCATAAATGAACTTTTCGAGAGACAAGCATGAAGCAATTTGTATTGTATTTTTTAATAGACTGTTCCTATTACGATTCCAAGGTTTTCATATTCCGCTATTCTGTATGGTTCTCACTAAGGATGTAGAAAATGTGCTTTATTTCGTTTAAGATATCAAGGATCAGCATGCAAT
Source organism: Prostheceraeus crozeri (assembly GCA_907163375.1). NCBI lineage: Eukaryota > Metazoa > Platyhelminthes > Polycladida > Euryleptidae > Prostheceraeus > Prostheceraeus crozeri. Next base: position 86,205 of record CAJQUW010006116.1, on the reverse strand, counting down.
GTTTGCAATTTATGCGACTTTGAGATACGCAATTTACTTGGGTATTCATTCAATTCTACTTCGAGGGGGAGGGTTTTATTGATAGTAAAACACCTCCAAACGACGGATCGTATAACGATGCTTGGAAAGTATTCAATATTTCGATGGAAAAAACGTCGAATAAGTCAACTGGTCTAAGACTTCATCAGGAATAGAAGGAGACAAATTTACACAAAATTTGCCACGAAAATTGAGTTGTGATTAGAAGGCCCTACGTCGGTACATTAATTTCCTACATCGGTCTACTGTGCTTCATATTAGAAGAAAAATAGACCTACAACTTGAAATTGATGTGGCCAGTCGATTTGGCTATGCTTGTGACAATATGATACTCAGAGAGCTGATTATAGTACGGGGCCTGTAGGTTATGTTCGTGATGCTTAGGACAATCTATAATGCATGGCAATTGTCGGAAGGAGGGATTTTACTGGGAGACATTATTCAGAATTCATGCATGGAGAGATAAACAAAATGATATCTCCACACAAATGATGGAAATCATAGAGAATTTTCTTCCTCCTCATACATAGATTTTTAATAATGTGTACCTGTAAAATCCTTCATTCTGACGAAAACCAAAGACTGGCCGAAATATACAAAGGGTTATCACAACAAAAACATTTTACAAATACTTGGGCTCCTAACTTTTGATAGTGTATTTCAAAAATGATCCAAGGCCTCTTCACATTAAACGATTTGATTCATTAATTGAGAGATGAATTTCTTGAATTCAATTTTCAATATAAATAAATAAATAAGCGACGAATTTCAAATTGACGGAAATAAGATAAATTGAGTTTATCTATTTTGAAAGTAGGCCTACCACATAGTTAAAATTCAATGCATTGTACTCATAAGTTACTTAGAGATGAAGATGTATATGTGAAAGATTCGTCAGAAAAGGATGTCAATGTAAGCTTAATTAATGCTCCCGCGATTGACTAATTACAGCTATTGAATATAAACTAGGCACTAGAAAATTGCCCTGTTAGAAACCTGTGGTAGACAATACGGCAGTGTCAAAGCGACATTATTTTGAAAGAGATATTATAACCCATGTAGCCGTAAATCAAAGCACTTCTGACAAAGACCCCTATCTGTATGCCAGTCGTTGGAAAATCTATTTGGTGTTGTCATAGCAACGCGTGTTCACAACGTAACATTGCCTTCTATTCAAATGTCCATCGGTTGAATATCAAGCCGATTCTACCGGGAGAATTTTCAGCCAATTAAGTGAACGACGGCACATTACCGACATTGACAGGCAGATAATTCCCTTCATCAGTCAGCACATCAGTCGGAACATGCGGCTTTAATTCAAAAATGTGTTGTAAAATATTTGTAAGCCGTTTGGGCGTACAACGGATGTCACACATAACTCTGATTGAAATTTGCTTTTCTCAGATAAATATGTTGTTTGAAAAATACCTTCGTTTTTATCAAATAATAGAAGAGTTTTAAAAGTATCAGTGCGAGTATAAAACGAATGTCTCAATGAATTAATTCAGAATCTATATGCAAAATAGAATTTTACTTTATGCCTCACTAGGTGACATGCCACGCGTAATTACGGAACACCCCCAAACATCCGTGGTTAAAGACATTCTATTCTTCTACGCGCGTACATACGCGCTGCACTAAGAGTCAGAAATCACTTACTCTGATGCTGTTAAAGGGTCATGTGTAATTGCGCGTAGTTTACGCGTGAATTACGCGTAATTGAACGTGGCATGTCACTTAATGCTATCAGACAGATTATCTCAAGATTTGAATATTTGAGCGGCGATTATTAAGTAGCCTATTATTCTGTGCAACCTATTTGTTATGATTAAATACCGGTAGTAGGAAGCATATATAACACGAAAAGACGTCGATGATTTTTTTATGCCAGATTTGAACTCAACACTATTATCATTGAGAAAGGGAATTTTTGTAAACTAGGATAATTGATCGGTTTCGTTTTCGACGGCCGCCATTTTGTTCTTTGCATGCATCAGAAAAAGACGTCGATGAAAGATTTTTTGATTCAACATTTGAACTCAGCACTATCGAATTGTGCCCAAACCGCTGAGAAACCACATGGGAGATTTTTCAATCAAACTAGCACGTTCCGACTCACTCTGTTCTAGTTAATGAGCACTGCTCATGCCCATCCTAGTCATTGTCGAATTTCTGTGCTTCAGACAATTTAAAATGCTCACGATGTGGAAGTCTGTTCCTCATAATCGACTTCTATTACATAACATTTCTTTAAAGGTTACATGAGGTTACAGTACAGAATAGCGAGGTCAGAAAAAGAGATGGAATTTAATGACGGTGCAAGTCAACTAGTGCAAAATAAAATGATGAAAGTGCTTCTCAGGAAATGTATCAAATGGTTGAGATTGATTGAGAAATGGACATATGGCGTTTGTACTTTCACAGAATATTTAACTATCTACTTTCATAACATTATATTGTTTTTCTGATCATGTCCTTGAACAACAGTCATTGCTCTGCAGGGCTTAACCTTTCCATTTCTAACAATAAGACATCGGTTCACCAAGAACCGATCAATTTTCCGACATGGGATTATCAACCTATTCTCACTATCAGATACATTTTCTCAGCTCTTATCATTCTCATACTGATATTTGGAACATTGGGAAACATTCTGACACTCATCACTTTGTTCCATTACAAGAGTCTACGAATGAGCACAAGAGCGCTCTTCTACGGACTGGCAGTTTGCGACTTGTTTGGAATGCCCATGAAAATGGCTTATCGCATGTACGTCTTTCAAACTGCGAAAAGTCTTTATAACTTTTCAATTTTCTTCTGCACCGTTTATGACGTAATTGCGGATGTGTTTCTGGTGAACAGCTGGTACTGCTTGGCTGCTATCAGCATGGAACGTTTGCTTCTTGTAATCTTTCCACATAAAATGAGATCAATTAATCAAAAGTGGTTTATAATTGGAGTCTTCATTGCAACGACAATTTTGGCTGTTCTGTTCGCTGTGTTTGGTTTCGGCCGAGGTTTCACCGAAGCTTGCAAATGTTTCAATATCCTCTCTGATGAAATGCAAGTCCTTTACACTGTGTATGTTTTCTTCATGTATTTCGTTGTGCTGTCCCAACTTGGCTTTTCAACGGTCGCGATGTATAAAGTCATTTCACGACAAAGAACAAAATTGCAACCTGGTGATCAGCAATTGAAGAAAGGCACGACAGAGAGTGCTGTAGCACCGGTGAAGATGGCATTTACCGCAGGTATTCTTCAATGTGCTTGCATGATACCATTTGCAACCTGGCTCCTTGCAGGCATTCATTTTCAGAGAATTCTTGGTCATTCATCGGCGCATTTGATTAAAGAATTTGCTCTCACAATGTTGACGGTGAACTTTGCAATCAATTTTTATTTGTACATGATCACTTGTCGCGGCTTCAATCAAAGTTGTCGAGCTATGTTGCAGAAGTTTTTTGTCCATGTAGGACTGAAAACGGAGGCCGAAGTTGGTTCAGTTACCTCGGATGTTACTACAACGCATTCTCTTCATTGATAAACAATCTTCGTTGCGTGTTGTGTGTTGCTAAGAGAAGCAGGAGTCTTTTGAAATGCACTGACTCGGAGAAGGTGTTTGTTTCTGGCGGGTTGCCGCAACCCGTCGCTGAGCAGTGGTGTTGCGAGGTGCAAGTTTGAATTTAAGCAAAAGAAAGATTTTATCGACAGGTTCAGACGGGTAGTAGTTTATGATAGAAAGATTGAATGAAATAGATGCCCAAGGCATTCTACAACGAAATTTCTCTGACACCTAGGTCCTTGTAGATGTACGTGTTTTTTTAGAATAAATCAATTTTTCTTCATTATCAAAACAGGGAGTGGTGTATATTCCATCTTTCTGAAAGAAACTTTATTACTAAAAAGATTTCTCTGCACCTTCACAAAAGCTGTCTAAATCATTTGATTTGTAATAAGGCCTATTCAAGCCTTCGAGAAATGAAAAGAAAACTTTTTCAATGTGTGATCACGTGTGCTTTTGGTGTACAGAATATGTTTTGTTTGCCATGAAAAAGTACATTAAATATTCAAACCTACCGACCAGAAATCATAACGAAGTGTCCATCAACCTCCACAGTTAGCTATCCTGCTGCGTTTTGTATAAATACAACCCACAGAATTAAATTCATCTGCGCGCGCTTCGGTTTCCTAGAAAGGAAGAATTGTATGTAACCTTAATATCGAAATGGCACAACTTGCTCCTTCTCGAAAGGATAATTCGTGTATCGCTTGCAATTGGAAATGGCAAACAATAAGCTGTCAGCAGAGGACACCAGAGCCAGTGAGAGATGCGTGCGTGCTGTGATATCACTTCGCACACACGCTTCTCTCAACAACATGGCACATGCAAGCCCTCTTCAATAACTGGTGGCCTTTTCAGATATCCTCGTGCTTTTGACTAGAATATGGACGTAGTATGTAGCTGATGATGTACTCGAACCAATAATTAAACTATCAAAAGTCAAGAAATTCAAAAGCTGATGTTATTTTGATTCGCAATACTGCATTGATGACGGCACTTGGTTGGTTCATTAAGAAGCTGCTTTCTTAGTGTGGACAATACAATGCTCATCATTTTTTCTCGGTGGTTTGGACAATTCTGTCATTTTCTAAATGAAATTATCATAGCTTCTGTTCGCAATTCTTCGAAAAATCGACGGACAATTTGGAAGTTCCAAAAATGAATTGATATAAACAATGAAATTGTAATAATCATGAAAAGAATAATCAAATAAAAATGGCAACGATACAAAGCAATAGCTTGCTACATTGTATTATAAAATAAATGTCCCCATAAATGTAGGGCTTTCATCATTAAGCACGAAATAACTTCCATGCAAAAGTTTGTCAACAAGCCGTACATTCTTATCACTACATAGGTATAACCATAGAGTACTTATACAGTGGACTTAAAATTACTGAATGTGAAAATTTTATGCAATTTGAAACTAACAATTTAAACGAGATTCTCGTATATTTACAGAGATTTGGATTATTTTGCATGCGAATACTGACTTTCATAATTCACGTTTGATTCACATGATTTTGTGATTCACTAAATTTATGTTTCCTATCTTGAATCTGAATAGCTATGTGGACCCTTTGCATCTTTTAAAGCAAATTATGATCTTTGACTTGATTGTGACATTTTGCTCTACTATTGGCAGTTTTTGTGATCTGATCACGCTTGAGAAATTACTTTATTAAAAATGCTGAATATCAAAGGAACATACCGATCGAATCGCTTGATCTCTACTGGCTGGGCTCTGTCCATCTTTTAAATGCCTGAGGTACATTTCAGTCAATAGTGACTAGCTTAAGGAACTAATATCAATTCTTTTACACACCTGGTAGTTTTTAGATAGCGCAATCCCGCTGTGTTAGCTAGATCTGGTATTTTGATTGGAAACAGACCTGTCCTCTTATCATCTGAATGGACAGACTGTTAAAATAGAATCTTTTCAATATATAAGTGATAAACATAATATTGAGCAGAACGACTTCCTCGCCAGTTCATTACACATGAGGAGAACCGTTGTCTGTCCCTCTAGTAAGTATTTTCAAAATTTTTAGACATTTTAGACCATAAAAGTTTCTTCTAAATCATATTTTGCACCTACTAAAAATTAACTAGTCATTAGCATGCTTTTGTTTTTTTTTAAATTTTGTTACCTTGACGCACTTTGCTACGTTGAATTAACAAATATTACCTCTCAAAGTTATCATGACACGAAAGATTTGCAAATATTCATTCTGTAATGCCATTATGATCAGTCAAATCCTTGCAGATTGCATATCTCACATGTGGTAGTTGGTCTCAACTCGAATTGATTCAATGAAGTCGAAACTGCATATAATTTGGGGATTTAATTGCTGCTGCTCTATCTGACAAACTTACTCTATGGGAATAACTCTCTTTTTGGCGTCTTGTATGACAATCTTTTTATCTAAAGTATTTTTTAAAGTATTATTGTATATCTTTTTATTTGAAAGTATTTTGATATTAAGGAATCTCGAACTTCAATTTAAAAGGACATTTTTGTGTGGCTCTTTATTGAAAGTAGTACGCAATGCCAAGGTAAATGATTAAAAAGAAGGACAGAATGGAAGGGGTATTCAACATTCAAAGCCTGTCAGATAGACTTTGATCTCAATTCTCAGATTACATTGGATATTGAGCAAATTTCTGGCACCTCTATAATGATCCTCTTCCCGATGCTCCTATTTATCATCAGATTCAGTGCATTGTCAATACATGACAGATTTTCAGTTTACAAATAGAAAGGAAGTCATTTTAGAGAGAAGAGTGTGTCAACATGAACAATATCATTGAAAGTTCCTAATTGCTTTTTCAAATGTCACTGAAGAAGATTCTTCAGGGATTACAAAATTATCCATTTAAACAATTTTCCTTTCCTAATGTTTCTATTGAGCAAAAATGTCAGGTAACAACTCTCATTGCTTTGTGGTGGGAAATTCTTACAATAATCAGACATCAGTCGACATGCGCATCACCTTTTACAAATCATGGCATTACCAACCGATTCTTACCATTAGATTACTTCTTTCAACTTTCACCAGTTTCATCTTGATCTTTGGAACATTGGGAAATATTCTGACACTGGTCACTTTGTATCATTACAAGAGCCTGCGAATGAGTACGAGAGCCCTCTTCTACGGACTGGCAATTTGTGACTTGTTTGGAATGCCGATGAAAACTATTTATCGCTTGTTCATCTTTCAAACTGCTCAGAGTTTGTATAGTGTCTCACGTTTCTTCTGCACCGTTTTTGATGCAATTACCGATGTGTTCTTGGTGAACAGCTGGTACTGCTTGGCTGCTATCAGCATGGAACGCTTTTTGTTGGTAACATTTCCACAGCGAATCAGATCGATCAATCAAAAAAAGTTTATAATTATTGTCTTAGTTACAACAACAATCCTTGCAATGCTTTGTGCAGTGTTTGCATTGGGTAGAGACTTGAACGAAGTATGTTTATGCCATGTAATACGATCGGACAGCTTGAATTTTCTTTACAACACATATCTTTTATTAATTTATTTCGTGGTAATTTCGCAACTCGGGTTTTCAACTGTCGCTATGCTGAAAGTGATACGCAAACAAAAAGCAAAGTTGCAGCCGGCTGAGCAACAGTCCAAGAATACTAGAAGTGAGAACGCTACAGCACCTGTCAAGATGGCTTTAACTGCAGGGATATTTCAATGTATGTGCATGTTTCCATATTGCATTTGGATTTTTACTCAGAGTTATATTAAAACAGGAATTGGCCTTGCACCAGCCGAACTATTCAAGGAATTTACGCTTACCACTTTAACAATGAATTATGCAGTCAATTTCTACTTGTACATGATCACATGTCGTGGATTTAATCAAAGTTGTCGAGCAATGATTCAGACAGTTTTGGTTGGAATAGGAGTTAAGAAAAACAATGAAGTTGGATCATTCAATTCGGAGAGAACAACACGTACTTGATGGTTCAACGTTTCAGGATTAATTTCAATAATTATGATGTCTTTATTTAATCTTTATTTTAATGAAATTGAATGCGTGATGCTTTTCCGCATGTGTAGAAGGGCGTATCTCGATTTCGGCGAATTTGATATAACGCATACCTCGTAATCGTGTCTCACAACTTCTACATACATTATTCTGAAAAGAGCATTTTATGAATTAAAGGAAAGGTTACATTTGGTTTTAGATTTAATTGGCACCATGTTTCGGCCAGCTTTCCTTCAGGTGCAACAGTGGACTGAGGTTGCAAAGATATAATATAACACAAGTGAACACAATTGGTGGAGATGAAATGGAGATTTTATTCCACCAAATTACTGAACTAGTGTCGTTGAATGAAAGTGAAGTGTCCTCGTTCACCTTTCCAATTCTTATCGCCGTTCGACTATCGAAAATGGGTGCTTACATCCTGAACACATAAAAACTTTGCTTTGCTTTGAAGAAGAATGACAAGTCAGTGATCAACCGTCCTGACAAAGGAAGTGGTGTTGTATTGCGCGACCGTTCTTCGTATGTCTCCAAGATGTGTGATATTATCAGTGATCCTAACAAATTTTGTGTTGACAAGCCGCAGAACGATTCTTTGAAGAACCTTGACTCTTCCTTGTTGTCGCTGCTCTCTGGTCGTGTATCTCAGGGCGTTATAGCGGAACAGTTTCGTTCGAATATGCTATCTTCAGGTCATCAAGTACCTGGCATGTTTGGTTTATCCAAAGTACAAAACCCCGACGCTCTATTGACACCTACTCTTTCAATGACAGGTTCTACTACACATACGACCACTCGTTGGTTGGCTCGCCTTGTAGAACCAGTATAGGAATTTTATGTGAAACTTCGTCGGCAAAATTCATAACATCAGCTTGAGCAGTCGTCAGATGGTTTTTTCTTTGATATCCAATCGCTTTTCAGTTCGGCTCCCGTGTCACAGACTACTGACATTATCTTATCAGCATTGATATTCGCGGCATGGATTTACATACTCTTCGTGAGCCATTTCAGTTATGTGTATCTGATGCACAATCCATTTTCGATGGCAAGTACTATCGTCAGACAGATGGAGTTGGCATGGGTAGCTGCCTTGGCCGGCTATAAGCCGATATTTTCGTTGGCTATCTCGAGTCTAAACTTTTGATTGAAATGAATAATTTTACTGACTTTTATGCACGGTATGTTGTCGACATATTTGTAATTGTAAAGTTCGATGCAGATGCTGGACAGTTTTTGCGTCTACTGAATGAATGTCATGACGCCATCAAATTCACTTGTGAGGAGGAGGATGACAGTTCTCTCACTTTCCTAGATGTTTTGTGCACTCGTCGGCCTGATCGTATCGCAGACCGACCTGGACTGGTTTATATACTAACATTTTTAGTTTTGTTCCTCGCAATAACAAAGTTGGTCTTATTAGACCCTTGATGACTCGTCCATATCGTATTTGTTCATCTGACTGTCTTAACATAGAGTTACGTGCATTTAGAAATGTTTTATTAAAGAATGACTTTCCACTATGGTTTGTAGATCGTTTCATGCAGGAATATAAATGTGAATTCGTTTTTATGGCGATCGATTAGTGAGTCGTTCAAACATTTTCCCGCAGCAAAGCCTGTTGTGATTTTTTGAACGTGTAAAATTCCTGTTTCATCACCAAAAGATAAAGTTTCATTTCACCTCCGTCATAATGTTGTCTATTCGTTTGAGTGTTCTTGTGGATGCAGGTACTTGGGTCGAACTGAAAGACGTCTCAGTGATCGAATCCGTGAGCACGTTCCGAACTGACTATCACGTGAGACCCGCTGCCCACCTCGCTCCACTTGCATGCGGAGTCGCTCGATCACGAGACATCTCCAAGTACCGAATGTCATTGTCATTATACAAGGGTTTTGTCATTTTTCAAAGTTGTTTTCTCAAGTAATCGATGCCTGTTATAGCGCATCTTGGAAGCTTTGTCCATCAAACGATTTTGTCCTGACTTGTGTGTGCAAAAAGAGCATGTAATGAGTCTTATTCTACCATGGTAACTATCTCTCGCTTTATTTATTCCTTTCTTTATATTTAATTTCTTGTTAGTTTGCTAGTATTTTTAGTGTTATTATCATTTATTTTTCTACAGTATTGTGACTTTTTATGTTACTTCTTATTGAGATTTATTGGATTGTCTTTGATTTTTGTGTTTACATTATTGATTTCTTGTAATGCAGTATGATGACTTTCTCTTTCAAATTCCCATTCAAAAGCCGCTATTGTCCTCCATCATTTTGTAGTATTAATCCTGATATCGGTCTTTGGCAGCTTGTATTCTTGCTTGCTTCTGTGTTTCATCATGTCTTCTGCATGCATCGAATTTCGTCAACCTGTGTTCACTTCTGTCAAATTGCATCTTTGTAACTTCAGTACACCGTTGCACCTGAATGAGAGCTGGCCGAAACACATTATGTCAATTTAATCTAAAATCAAAGGTGTCCTTTTTTTCATTTATAAAATGTGCAGGGGATCAAGCATTTTCGCTAAAGAGTAGTTCAGAGAAGTAGGGCTCATGCTCGAAAGGAATAAGGTCCCAAGCAGGAATTTCAGATAGGCCTACTACAAAGAATACTGAAAGATTGAAAAATCGCAAAGCATTACCCCTGCTTAAATGCTGCATTTTCATGCTACCCATCGATCAGCAATTGAGTTGCAGCAAAACAAAAAATAATTGATTGACTAGTTCTTGAGGAAATTCAAAATTTAAATGCTTTATTTCTAAAACTCATTTCAACTTCCATTCATGAAAACTGCCAATTGAAGTTCAATATATCTAGGCATTATATAAATGGATTCAATTAATTTGAGACCAAGGGCAAGGTAATCGGGCAACATTTTTATGAGAAAATTCGAAACTTGAATTCTGATGCTATTTAATCCATTAAACGCGGTGGCATATATATATGCCAGGTAATTTGCTTCCATTTATACTTTATTTTAGCCGTGAAAACTGGGTTTTGGGATCATTTCTTTTTGACAAAACATAACTTATAACGATGTTCAAGATTTGTGATGTGAAATGACTTTTTCAATTTCGTCCATTTGGCGGGAAATTGAAATTGTTTTTCAAAATAGCACAAAGAAATTCTTCGTTTTGGTAAGTTGAGCAAAATATTCAATTTTGAACTTTCACAATCTTTTCGTGTCCATGTATGTTTCATTTGGCGCATTTTCTAACTCTGTGCACCAGTCTGATATTGAAATTCGATTTAGTTCAGTGGCAATGCGGCAATACGTACTGGATATATTCATGCCATCGCGTAATCCGCTACTGTGAATGTCAGAATAAGCATATCTTTCAGATAAATAATCTCAGCGATTCATGCGCTGCACGAGCATGATCTAATAAGCGATGGAGAGGATGACATCATGATATAGCCCCCGTTATGAGATGGTGAGGACAGTGCAGAAACAGTGGTAAAGAGGACGAAGGTGGCCTTGACGATGATATATCAAGTAGGCCTAATTTGTACATGCACCTACAAATATTAACATGTCTCTCGAATGTCCTGTAGTGACACACTTGTTTAACAGCAAAATTGTGAGCCATCGGTTTGTTTGGTTCTTCTATTATCTTGCATTATGTAAATTTTGTGCAAAGCATTGTAGGAAAATAACGACATTTGAGATCAGGATCTCTCTCAGTCGGCCTATCCATGGTTTGAAAAACGATGGACACACTCTGACCACTCTTGCATCACTTATTGATAAGCTTCGTAGTTGCTATATCTATATATTATAGCTTTCTTCTTCTAGTGTGAACCAGAATGTCAATATTTTGAAGACACACCATTTTATTATCTTCCTCTCTTGTGATGCAGGGTAAGCATGATTTTGAAAATTACACAGTGCATGCGAAAGCTATTTCCAAAGCTATTTCAGTTTATATGCTGCTGTAATATCTGTTTTATATCATGCAACAATTAAACAATTTGTTTTTTGAGTAAAACTACAAGTAAAAATTGTAAATTATTGCATTGTTCTAATCTGAATTCGATTTGCATGTAGCCTACATTTAGCTGAATAGCACATCAAGGCAGTTGCTATGAAAAGTGGACGTATAAAATGAAATTTGAAATGTACAAGCAAGATGGTCGCAACAGACAAATTGTTCTCATTGCAGTTTTATAAAGTTCAGTGATTCCATTTTGGCTTTTATCATCACATCTAAAACTTACTACTTTTTAGGAGTGGTAGGACGCGATGGCATATATATATATACCATCTTCGAAATCGATCCGAAATGGCTTGTATCCATTCTACTTTTTACATATGTTTAATATGTTTTTAAATATTCATGTTTCATGATGTTTCAAGCTATATCGATTAATGTAATTCTAAATATGCAAAGAAATCACAGCCGCGTTTAATGGGTAAAATAATCTATCCACACTACTAAAAATAGTAATCTCAAATTGAAATTGATGTAATCGCGTATTTGTGACAACTATCAATTAAATTGGGATTTACAGCAGGTGTGATTGAAGATGTCATAAATTCAAATTTTGAATTTGAAATTGTGTTTATAGCATTATATCACGGTTGTAAAATGTTTTGAAGATACTTACACATTTGCACATCAATTGCAAATGTATTATACATGTGTCAGCTTAAATACACTACATCAGCGCTAGTTGCTACAATGCTAGTATTGACTCTCAAGCAGACTCTGCTCCCAATTGTTTCTTCAGCAGTTCTTCAAACTGCCATGCAATCGTCGAAGGGAGAAGTACTAGCTGCATTCTTTTGCTGCAGCCACAACAAATTTCAGCAGTGAACGAGGCCGACAATGAGATTTTCACAGAATGATGTACACCTCATAGTCCGGCCGCCACCAAGAGTTTCTGCAGTGAACGAGGCCGAAAATTAGACTTTCACGCGATGATGTACACCTCATAGTCTGGCAGTCAGCACGAGTTTGTGCAGTGAACGAGGCCGAAAATGAGACTTTCACAGAATGATGTACACCTCATAGTCCGGCAGTCAGCACGAGTTTGTGCAGTGAACGAGGCCGAAAATGAGACTTTCACAGAATGATGTACACCTCATAGTCCGGCAGTCAGCACGAGTTTGTGCAGTGAACGAGGCCGACAATGAGACTTTCACAGAATGATGTGCACCTCATAGTCCGGCAGTCAGCACGAGTTTGTGCAGGGAACGAGGCCGACAATGAGACTTTCACAGAATGATGTACACCTCATAGTCCGGCAGTCAGCAAGAGTTTGTGCAGGGAACGAGGCCGACAATGAGACTTTCACAGAATGATGTACACCTCATAGTCCGGCAGTCAGCACGAGTTTGTGCAGGGAACGAGGCCGACAATGAGACTTTCACAGAATGATGTGCACCTCATAGTCCGGCAGTCAGCACGAGTTTGTGCAGGGAACGAGGCCGACAATGAGACTTTCACAGAATAATGAACACCTTATAGTCCGGCAGTCAGCACGAGTTTGTGCAGGGAACGAGGCCGAAAATTAGACTTTCACAGAATGATGTACACCTCATAGTCCGGCAGACAGCACGAGTTTCTGCAGGGAACGAGGCCGAAAATGAGACTTTCACAGAATGATGTGCACCTCATAGTCCGGCAGACAGCACGAGTTTGTGCAGGGAGCGAGGCCGAAAATGAGACTTTCACAGAATGATGTACACCGTATGCCTACTGCGAATCTGCACGTCTGCCGAGTTGTAGTGACTTCCTCTTCTTGTCTATCAAAGAAAAACACTTGTTAATCCGATGGGACACAGGTTGCGGTAGTAAGCAAAAATGAAATTTCCTATGTTTTCTCTTAACAACTGAAAAAGTACTATGTTTGGAGCCATATTTTTTGGCAAGGGAGGTCTTCAGATCATTTCAGATCGTATCGGCCGTATCAGCCTTCTGATCGGAGATGTATGGAAGAATGTGGTTCAATATTGATAAAGAGTTCGTCAACATGTTGATGTTTGAGGATAGTTGGATGCTTGGCAAATCTGAATGCGTTTAGCTGCATAGAAAAATTAATGTTCATGAACATGATACGAGATGACCTGAAAACATTAATATATGGAGAATGTTAGTCTCTTCATCAATCAATTAAAGTAATATATATAGGCTTTGTTCTGAGCGCTCACGGGATCATTTCTGTTCTGCTCTCTATCCCAAAACTGATGGTGTGAACATTCCTGATTTCATCATGAACTGAAAATCAACTTGGGATTGACAAATATGTAATGCAACACGTAATCATGTTAACGACATTCTTCAATTTGAAAGATTTAAAGATCACGTTTCATTGTTAGATAGGTTCACTGATGATTTACGTTTCTTCAGCTTATGGTCACCGAAGTGATGCTCAGATGCTGAGTCTTGAACGTTTTCAAACAAAACTTATAGCCCTGAAAGATACAAACGTAATGCTATCAAGACCATCTATGTCAGCTCCTGGAAATTGACAACTGAGCTTCGAAAGCGTGATAAAAACTAACATTTTGTTCAGCGTACATTTGAAATAAATGGTTACAACCAAAATTACATACAAAAGATATTCAAAGAATGCGAAAAGGTAAAAAACAAATGAAGATTCAGTCGAAGAGAAAATAAATGCTATCTGGAAATTACCTTGAAGAATCGCACAAAGAAATAAGAAAGAAAATTCGAAGCATAAACAAAATACTCAAAGAATCGAAAATACAGTTGCCTGCACGACTTACAAAACGCAGAACATTTGCCAATACAAGGATAACTACAAGGATAACGTCCCATTTAACGAGCGCTCTTCCCTTGTTATGACTGAACATTGCCAGGAATGCTACATCGGAGAGACTCGCTGACATCACGCGCATGAAAGAACACTTAAAGGTAGACCATCATCAGAAATATCATAACAAAGGCAAATACCAACAGAACAAAACTTTAAAATATTATACAAACACGCCATACGAAAATTGCAGAGACACTTCTAATCAAATCTTGCACAAACGTACTAATGAACAACAATTAAAGTATGAAGCGATGTTTCTATTGTAAATATTGTTATTTTGCTCATCCCTATCATTATTTCGTCATCATCTGTTTATGTAATTCATCCATGTGTAGTAGAACACATTCTTGTTCTTTGTTGCTGTCACTGATGATGGAACGTGTATTACGCACTGAAACCGGCATGAAATGCAATGAGATTTTGATCTGTTCATTCCAGTAATGCAATAGAATTCACAGCCAATCTATAGACATTTCATGAATTTCTATGACGATTTTGATCCACTTGTTCGGATGTCTATTGTCTCAATGTTCACCACCCTCGCAACACAGGTAGAAGCACTTCTTTTATGCATTTCGTATTGAAGTATCTTTTCATGAACAACAATTTTAATATCCAAAACAGCATTATTCATGTCATCTCACCACGGAACCTGTTACCGATAGCGAAAAGGTCGCCGCTCCAACATTTGATTTCCCCAACAAACTTCGAAAACTTTTCCGAAACCCACGGCAAGTCAACATATACAGGAAAAAGTTGGCCGCAAAGTTAAGTGTCAGAATCATAAGACAAATCGTTTTTATCAATTCCGACCATCCTTGGCTGATGCTAAATGCTTTCCCAAGTACCATCCAAACACCATACGGTAGCATACACGCACACTGAAAGATTCCAACAGCAAGTGCCATTCTAACGGGACCAGTCGCACTGTCTCGAGATTTAGTTTTGTTTATTTCCTTTCCAGGACCTACTGCCGTCTTCTTTTTGCCTAAAACTTTCGTCATGACGATTGTAGAGCATGTTAATTGAAGAATAACGATGACATACATAACATACAGGTAACCCATATAAACCTGCTGCACAAGTTGAGGACTCCATGTACATAGACACGTTTCATCGATTTGCTTACTTAAACTAAAAAGACCCAACACAGATGATAATAACAGCGTAATAATCAGAAAAATTGCAGCGAATTTGACTTTATTGATTGTTCGCATCTTTTGTGGAAATGACACAAGCAGCATGCGTTCCATCGTGATCAAGGCAAGGGAGAACCAACTCATTGCAAGGCAAGACTCCGCGATGACATAAAAGCCAGAGCACAAGAATGAGGATTTCGTAGCAAGATTATCGGCAAAATATGCTCGGTACCAAATTGTCAGAGCATGCATCGGCATGCCAATGAGATCACTAAATGAAAGCGCAAAAAAGAATGCGCGTGTACTTAGTCGAAGCGAGCGAAATTTTATCAACGTCATCACTGTTATCACATTTCCAGCAATTCCGACAACAGTCAGTACAAGGAATATCCAAGACAAAGTTTGTCGAATTGTCAATAGTGGTTGAAGATTCCATCCCGAAAAGTAGAAATCTCGAAGATCAAGATAACTATAATTCAAAGTAGCATTCCCACTAAAGAAGCAGTGAGTATTATTCATATCATTGATGCAATGGATACATGGATCAGACAGACGCCTTTCGTGACAGTAGCTTTGTTCAGGACGTCGCTAGAAATGAAGTTTTATCAAATTTCTGATGGAGTATTTTAAGAGCATTTTGTAACACAAATCAAATGCTGTCTAATTGTTGTGATTGAGTGTGAAAACTATTTGACATTGCGACGGATTTGACTCACTTCAAGAAGATCTCTAGGGGATAAGAATTGTTATTTGTCTAAATCTGTCATTGAACCGCTCATAAAAAGTTACAGGGAGAACTGCGAAAACTGTTACAATGTCAAGTTTTCGATTTATGAGCTCAATTTTTCCCAAACATCTTTCATTTGAGTGTCCCAGTCACATTTTGCAGTCATAGGCCTAACGTGCCGAGCTCTTAGTGATTTAATCCTGTCAAATTATCCAGTATACAAGTTTTTCAATATCTATGGTCACATAATGGAAGGCAAATGAATATGAAAGTCATTTTCTGTATCTACAGTCACTTTTACGTTTAATGCTTAAAAACAAGCGTTAATAGCAATAGTCCGGGAGCTAGCGAGAACTTGTGCAGGGAACGAGGTAGTACATAAAACTTTCACATATCATAGTACACCTCAAACCTACTGCAAAACTTCGCGTCTGCCGGATCAGATCATTTGCTTTTCAGAAATAGAGAGGATAACACAATCCCATGTATTTCCAGTGGTAAAATTGTGACATTTAAGGTGTTGACTCCATTTTTTCGAATTTCTGCTCATAAAAGTTACACAAATTCGTATTTTGTTGAACTGGTTATTATAGAAATCATCTACAGATCATGATCTTTCAAATGAGTTATCATTCAGTGACAGAGGATGAAGTAAAGTGTACAAACAGACACTTTTCGTTAAAGTATATCAGCAATTTTCCTGAAATTTCTATGTTAAAAATTGCAGTTACACCAACGAAAAGTGTTCCATATTTTTGACAAAGGTTTAAGATGTGCAGGATTACATTTCCCTGTTTGGACCTTCCCAACTAAAAAATACCACATTTTAATAATAAAGACATCTCTTGTTAAAAAGGCAAAATCAGTGACAAAGCGATAGCATTTGCTGAGCATTCAAATTATGTCAAGAATGATTTAATGTTCTGTGGTGAGGACTGCATACTAATATCATTGCACCAAGGATATTGTTGTACACAATAGCCGAATAATTTGCGGGCGAATTACAGCGCCTGTTTTTGTTTGAAAGTGATAATGATGCTTTTCTTTTGTGAAATATTGGAGTGACTGGGTTTAGAGAGTGAGTCAAGCAACTAACAAAGAGGAGGCTTTACGATGGGGGATGATTGCTTGTCTTAGAATGTCAATGAGTGCAGTTCAGAAACGGCATACCAAGAATGAAAAAGCTGATGATTGAAAGGCATTAGAGAATTAACTGACCAAAAAGAGAAGGCGAATTTCAAACTATGATTCGACGACCAGCCGCAACTTGTAATTTGACAAAATCTGTCTCAATAAGCCCAGAAAATAAAGTCTGTTTGAGCAATGTGATTCTAAAGCACGAAAATGACCGTGCCACATAAATTCAATATCCACATTACACCAGCAAATTGGATTCTACAGCAATTTTTCATGATGAAGAAAATGCAATTCCAATGTTTTTTTCTCCGAATGCATCAGTGAAATATTCTGCATCTTTTAGAAAAAGATGATTTTTGACACCCAACAACGGTTAATTGTCTAGTTCATAGAGTATTAGGCAGAGTAGCAACTCAGCATTCATCAAAACCCCAATGTGTATACAGTTTCGATTTCATTAAATGAACTTGAGTCGAGACCCAGCACCAGCTGTCAGATATACACATTTTTACATGTTTGGAGAAATGTACATGAATTTGACTGATCATGATAGTCATACAGAAGGGATAATAATATTTCACAAATCCTTCATGTCATGACAACTTGGAGAGGTAATATGAATGTAATTTGTTAAATCAGCAATTGGATGGGTTGCCATCACTAAAACCTCAACTATATTATAATAAGATTATTTTCTTAATATCACAAACTCTAATAAGAGCAAAACATCGCAATCAAAGAGACTGATAACAATGAACTTTAAAAGATACAAATGGGTCCACATTGCTATTCAGATTCAAGAAATGACGCCTTGTGAATCAAAATATCATGCCACTGAAAATTGAATGAAAAACATGACAGCTCAGCCAAGAAGTTCTCAATAAGATCTCAACCTTTCCTTGAAGACATACAAGGATTTGCATTATAATGCATTTCATGAAATTTCCTTGATCATCAGCTTAATTTCCGCTTAATTAAGATTCTTATTAGCAAATATTCATTCCTTTTATTATCCAACTTACTTCATACTACTTATAAGGTGGCTTCTTGTCGGTAGTATATAAATTTGCAAATATTCATTCCTTTTATTATCCAACTGATTTCATACTACTTATAAGGTGGCTTCTTGTCGGTAGTATATAAATTTGCAAATATTCATTCCTTTTATTATCCAACTGATTTCACACTACTTATAAGGTGGCTTCTTGTCGGTAGTATATAAATTTGCAAATATTCATTCCTTTTATTATCCAACTGATTTCATACTACTTATAAGGTGGCTTCTTGTCGGTAGTATATAAATTTGCAATATTATCCTTTTATTATCCAACTGATTTCATACTACTTATAAGGTGTCTTCTTGTCGGTAGTATATAAATTTGCAAATATTCATTCCTTTTATTATCCAACTGATTTCATACTACTTATAAGGTGTCTTCTTGTCGGTAGTATATAAATTTGCAAATATTCATTCCTTTTATTATCCAACTGATTTCATACTACTTATAAGGTGTCTTCTTGTAGGTAGTATATAAATTTGCAGATATTTAGCCCTCTAGAAATTGCTCAAATAACTTTTTGGATCGCAGGAACGTAATCTTCGCAAAAAGTGAATCTCACATAAATTTCCATTGTATACAGACACTTTTGAGTCGACAATCTACCTACTATATACTCATTGTGTGGTCTAGTCCGTCCTTGAGCGTTTGGGACATACGGAATGAGCTGCAATCTCTTTCAGTTGCAATGACTTCACACACGTCATCTGCATATTGGACGAAAACTCGTTTGACTGATTAGATATGTATCAAAGTATTATATAATATATAGGAAGGGACTTGGTATAGAGCCTTGTGGGACTCCACTGATGACACATAGGGCCTGCATCATCACTTTGTACTGATTTTAGTCTGGTTCGTTGAGTTCTTCTTTGAAAGTAACGACAGTGAAAGAGCGGTTTGATAGTCTGAGAGTTTGAACTTATTCAAGAAGATTTCTTGTTAAATTGAATCAAATGCTTTTCGAAAGTCATATAAGAGCAAGATGTGTCATGGTTGTCCAGTGATTTTGCAAAATGTCGTGCTAATAGACGCTTACAGGCGAATTGGGAAATTGGGGTCTTCCTTCACCCCGCTTCAGACTCGTGTCGTATGTTTCTCATTTGTTAAAGCTTCCTACCTATATTCTTTTGATCATTATTAATATACAAATTCTTGATATTGCCGCTCGAACGTAAATACATGAAGAATCATAGGTGCGCACAAAGCCGCAGACATGGTTTTTCTAATTTCATGATGGAATTTAGCAAGCGTAGTGAGATGCTTCCAACTGCTATATTTCAGCAGCATGCTTTAAGAATCGCATCTGCTGCGCAATCGAGTTATTTGGGAAATTACATCTTATCGAAAGCTCAAAGCTTATGAGATATTGAAGTGTACAACTCTCACTAAGAGGCCAGCAGTCATCCAATTAAATAAGACGTAATATTCATTGGTATGTGATAGCAGTTCAGGGATTGAACAGAAGAGACATTGGTACGACGAAACTCGACGGATTATTCGGTCACCAAGGACGGTTCTTGCAAAGAAAACTCCATATTTTGATCAAATGGGAAATACATTTTAACACAAAAATGTGTCTTTATACGACTGGAAAAATGGGATAAATCTTCTCTTGGAAAATCGAAATCTTCTTTTTTCAATTACCAAATGTGCATGTCAATTGCTAGCCTACTGAATAGTTGTGGCCGTCTAAACTTGGTCATCTTTCAAATTTTAAATGCTGAAATTGTTCTGGAGAGGCGTTTAAATATTGCATCACGAATCAATAGGATCTTAGTTTTATGAACCACAGTCCATTATTTCTGGCATTTCTAATTTCCATTGGAACCTGATACTTTGTTAGAGGTTCAATGCACAGCAGATTTCATTTCTACATTAAAAAATATTCGAAGGTTTCACCATTTTCACTTTAAATCGCTCTAGCACAGATTGAGAAGAAACTGTACAGTAGGTGTTCTATGGGAACAATATCAAATCCTTACGAAAAAATCACATAAATACAGGGATCATGGATGACGTACTATTAGACATCAGTAGACCAACATGAATTACAATCTACGTCAGACTGTGGTGAAAGCTGTTCCCGTATAAGGCGTGACGCATTAATTAATGCTTCAAGCGACCGATAGCTAAACAGATATGTGTGGGAGATCTCCTATTATGACTGCGTAAACTGTAAATCATAAAGTCCTATTGAAATAATAATAATATAATGCTTTATTCATCATACAAAAGCGGTATGACTAATACAAGAATTGTTTGGTACTGACAGAATCAACGTGTCAAAGTTACGAACGTGACGAAAATCGAACAAATGAGTTGGAATACACGAATGAGTTCCAACGTAAAGGAAGAAGGGCACGGGAATGCAACACGAGTGCAACACGAGACTAGATTCAGTGAGTCAGTGTGCGGCTGGTAATGACGGCGTGCGGTTCGATATAACAGAGACTATTTGTCTATTACCAGCTGAGACACGAGTGTACATTGCTGACTAGCAGTGACTGTGGGAACAACTGACGCCTATCAAACGGTCAACATAGTTGTTCATAGTTCATGCAGCAAAATTACCACTCGGGTCGCTTCCATCTCAGGTAGCGAGTGCTGCGGTAATGACGGCATGGTGTGTTCCTGCATGTCGAAATGGATACAATGAAAAAAGAAGCGATCTTGCAAACACCAATTTGTGACATTTCATCGATTTCTTCTTAATGAACCTAAGACATCAAGTTGGGGTCAAACATTTTCTTAGTCGTACACTGCAAATCGCTCAATACCAGTCACATACGAGCGATACATGCCAAAATATATTTTTGTTATATTTCTGTATCTATTTGTATGCTTCTTGTATGTAATTTCAAGTGTGGTATGCTTTACATATTAAAGCCATACCAGCACAATGTTAAAAGAAAGCATCAATAATGTCCAAAGTATGTTGATTTAAGGCCCTTTGTCAATAAAGATCACACTAATGTTACTGCTGTTCTGTAAGTAGTCAGATATTGACATTCAAGATTCAAACTTTCAATACTGAATTCGATTTTAATGCATGTAAGTCTAAAGCATTTCATTAATAATCAAGAAGTATTCAACCATCAACAACTATGCATTATGTAATTTTGAAATATAGCATGTTATCAATCCGAAATAAATACATATTACAATTCATGAACGCAACAACAGCTATGTTTGGAGATATATAAGTCAATATGGTACGAAAGATGTTGCACGAAAGATATCGCTCGAATGAATTGATGTTAATCAACATGGTTCATAAAGCAGAGCTAGCTAAACATCCTGTTAATGCTAGACAAGTAGCAACGACGACATACTCATAGAGCATAAAATTCACAATAATTCTAATCCAGCTAAATACCACACTATCACAAAGAAATATTCCCGACTGGCATTACTGAAAACAGTTATTCGACAGTAGTATGTAATATATCTATTTGCTATGTGACTTAAAGCTCTACATACCAGAGACGTACGAATGCGGACAAATTTGCATCGGGTCTCGCATATAAAACATGCCAACAACTCGTATTTCATTGTAAAACAGCCAATCACAGATAGAATAGTTCGTATCGTTACATACCAATCACATACGAAAGCAAGTGAGGCTTCGTATGAAAAAAATACCAGATCTCTGTAAACATACGAGAATCTCGTATCAGATGTCAGTTTCAAATTGTATGTGATTTTGGTATATGTCGTATCCAGCGATTTACATCGTAGTTAGTGCTCAGGTTCAGTACTCTTTCCATTACTCATTTTTGGACATTGTGAATAACCGTGTATAATACAACTTCTTTAATTTTCTAGTTGATGAACTAACTGATGGATATGAATGACTATTGGAACTCTTATTCAGCATAACAATGACTGCAGCAATCCAATCAGATGCTCAACACGCGTATTGACTTTCGCTTCAGAATTGGTGCTATATATTTTTAATTTTAATCAGTCAAGTACAATTGATAGAGAATGTGAATATTCAACAAAATATTTGAATATAACTTGAATGACTGATTGATGCGCGTTCATGTCAAGTAAAATCAATCAATTCCGTGAATCAGCGAAGAATGGCACGAAACACCGCTTAGTAGCCTTAGTCCGACTGACAGGAATACATATCTCTCTGGGCGAGGATATACAAGATGTACATGCAATTGTGAAGTACAAGATCATTGTTGAGAAGAGTTTTCAAATACACATTTCCAACAAGTCTTTCATTGCACTTGCCTGCAGAATTACTTGAAGTTGATGGTGTTCGATTGTGCTCAACGAGAAAATCGGCTTGACTTCTGTAGTTGTGTCCGATTCGAATAGCGTTGCATCTGTTGAGTTGAAAACATTGACTGGGTCGCTTTCTTGAGCAGTTATCAAGCTAATCATTACGCAATATTCTTCAATATGCATCAATCCTGACCTGGAAGCCTGTTCTACTAGACTCAAAAACAAGATTTTCTTCTCAAAAAATGTTTATCCCAAATGCACAACTCTTATTGAAAGACATTTTTATATAAAATATTGGAATGTTTATCATGCACATGAATCTCTCTTCACATGCATTGTTAGTAACTGGAAGGTACGCCGATCTAACGATATTCACATGTCTGATCATGGGGCGAATAATACACAGTTCTATAAATACTTTTCCTCATTCACGCTCCCGATAATCGTCACACAATTGACCATTGTAGGATAGTTGCATCCTCTCCACCAATGCCGATCAAATGGTTCTGATCTTGTGTAAACCGCAGTTGAAGAACAGGCCTAATACCTTTCATTTTATGACAAAATGCCTGAAAAATACAAAAGACGGAAAAGTTTGGTTTATTGCAATGTTAGCAAAAAAATAAAGCAACATTTTTGTTACTGCAAAAGTATTGGATGCACAGAATTAGACAGGTCGTCTCTTCTTCCGTTTGACTAGAAAGTATTGGAACTTGTTGCTCGAATGAAATGGCACAATCTCCTGACTAAATACCATAGCAATCGAACAATGAGCAGCCAGTTCAACATTAAACACGCCAAATTGTGCAAAGTTTCAGTGACTGTTATGAACCGGATCACACAGCAAAGAGACACAGACGATGTCAAGTTCTACAGAGAAGTTTGTGAACGTTTTTTCATGCGCCTGCTAACTTTTTAAATAATGATCGGAGCGCCCAACATTATCGAGAAAACTTTTGCGCAATGATCTGAATTCTTCGAATCTGAAGGAGTCGTGGCGATCGGAGCATTTTGACGGAACTCAGAGCAATCCGCAAGCGACGCACGACTATTTTTCCTATCTCTGCAAGGTATTGAAACTTTCTTTTTGCCCACTTATTAAGTTCCTGCATGTGCCATCGTTTTGATTCAGTCTGCACTTCTAGAAAAGTGATACGATTAAACAATCTAATTCTGTGATTGGATGTCTAATTGCATCTGTTTGTCAGGCAGTGTTGTGGTATTACTTACATTGTACCTCTCAGAAAGAGTATGTCAATTTCAGAAGATGTAGATACTGTAGAATGGCTGTCAAAGTAGCCCAGCGTTGCTGTAGCCTATTTTCCTATAAAATGCATATACATGCATACATGCGTTTGAGTTCGCTTTTCAGCTCCTTGGGTCATAAATGAAAATTATCGAATATTGAGGTTCATTTCCAGGATCGAGAATTGGGAACTCAACTGGAAGCTGCTTTATTCAATCTCAGGAAACATCTGCAGTCCTAGTTTACATCTACGCGACAAAGGTGCCACGATGATAGCACAGATCAAATTTGGAAGCCGCAATGGCTTGGCATCACCGGAAACTATTCTGCAAACTACTGACACACAATCTAATACAGATAGATGTTATGTACAGCTGCGTACAAAATACACGTATATAATAATACCGATGTACACGTACATAAAAGTGTCATGGTTACATAGGAGTGGTCATACATATATCATGGTTATGCATGGCAATAATCCATTTTTATATAGCACATTCCACACACTACAAATGCTGTAGAAAATGATACATTCAGGTTCGATGTCCAGATAAAACAACTTCCCGGGGTTCTCGATGAGCTTTTCCGCGAATTCAGTAAATAAACAAATGTGTAAAACCTTTTGGTAGGTTCGTTGAAGGTTCTCTATTAAAAGGGTTTTTGACATGCAAGGAGTCTGCCCAGTTCTACCTGGTTCCTCTTCTTGTCAGACACGGTAAAAATTCATGTTAATTGACGGAGAGTCTTTGGAAAAAATGAACCTATCTATGCTTTCTCTGTGATGTAGCCCAGAGTCATAATTTTTGACATAGAATGTCGTCAAGTCATTTCCTATCATGTTCATGCACCCTTGTCCATGAAGCTAAACACATTCAGATGTCGGTAATCACAAGCATTTTGAGCAGCTTAATCCACATAACCCTGTAATCCACATAATTTAGCCACATTCTCACATATGTTGCCGATCAGAAGCGTGATAATAACACATGCACATCATAGAAAATGACCTGAACACACTCATTACTTAGCATTAACTTGACAAGAAGAGGAAACAGGCAGAACTCGGCAGACGAACAGGTTCCTAGTAGGCATAGGGTGTACATCATTCTGTGAAACACTCATTGTCGGCCTCGTTCCCGGCGGAAACTCGTGCAGGCTACCAGAATAGATATCTCAACTCACCTGTCCTTCAAGACATGGATATCGGAAGAGATAAACGAATCCCGATAGCGTTCCAACAGCCACAATGTCGTATTTGCGGTTGATGCTGACGGCGGACACGACATCCTCTCTCAGAACTGAAGATTTCCAGATGCCAGAAATTGGCCCATGGATTAATGCAGTGTTCGATAACCACTGAATTTCATTAGTTTTTACTTTATCCGAGCCATCTCCTAATTTCACCTCCTCGAGAGTAGAAAAACGAACTGAAAGATAAATTGTAGATCAAGCATTGAATTTCTGTTTCTGACAAATCTATTCCCTTCATGTTTGCTAATGCAAATTTTCAAAAATCTTCACAGTGAGAATTTCTTAATTTTATATGAAATTTCAACGTCTAACGAACTCGGGTTTGGTTCCAAAAACTGTGTAGTCAACTTATTTCCTAATTTTGATCCATTGATTTGAGCATAGAAATCCAATTTTCCAATTTTGGTCAAGTTTTAAGGATTAGAATGAACACCCGCAGTTGGGAAGCTGATAGTTAGCAACGATCTGGATAAATGTTGCTAAATTTTGAAAGGAATAATATTTCTTGCTGTATGCAGTGTATTCTAAGCTTTTCTATCGAAGTGATTATGCAATTAAAGAGAATAATTCGATTATAAGACACATGACGGATAGGTCCGTCATAGCTAATGGTGACGGATCTATCCGTCATGGCGCAAAGGGGTTAATCCTGCAAAATCCTGAAAGTGATCTTATTACTGAGACATGCAATAGTTGTAGATTCTTGCTACATGCGGTGTATTATAAGTTATTTCGTCAAAATAACTTCATATTTAAAGAGAACTGAAAATGTCCTTTTATCTTCGCAAAGTACACCGATAAACTGCCGGTACCTAACCATTGTCAACCACTTGAAGCCACTGTCGCTTAGGTATCGTTTTTTATGACAACGTATGTCCACGGCACAGCATTGCCACAATGTAGATTTCCGCTCTAGTCTTCTTTATTTATTGTCAGATTTCTATGAATAGTATTAGATATGTCATCAAACCAATTGTCTCCTTCTGTTCGCTGCTTCCTTTCCTATTCACTGCTTTCAAGTTTGCATGTTGTATGCTTCCTTAGTAGGCCAAGTAGGCTATCTAAAGCCGATACATGCCAGCAATCACATGCCGCTGTATATTTGAAAAGCGATAACTAGGTAGCTAGTTTCAAAAAATGGAATTTGTGACGCTGTTAGATCCTCGATTCAAAGACGTTTCATACTTCAAATAGAAATAAGATAAGAACTTCCACTTCGGGTTTTTCTGATGCATTAAAGTCTGAACCTGCTTGCATATCTGACTGATAATGTCAAGCTACTGCGTCTGTCGAGATTTGTCACTCTGATGATTCTTAATTTTCTCTTTTGATAGAAACTGGTTCAATTCTTTCATATTTCTAATTTATTCAAATATGAACATTTCTTCAGATTCCCTATTTTGTGGATGGAGGTGAAACTTACGCAATTTGAAAGCACCCGATTGCGTCGTTGTCCGAATGAGGCATGTTTCAGGATCCTTGCTATCTGAGACATCTATGGAACTGATTGGAAGATCATGAGCTTTTACAACGCGTTGAGACCATAACGTTTCGTCTTTCTCGTTCTTCTCCTCACGTACGAGAACAACTCGTCCATTGGCGCACCCGAAGCAGACAGTATGGGTCTCTAAAGAAACGGATAAAACAAGTAATTTTTCACACAAACTTCTAATGGGAACTGAGCTTTTACTTCAAATGCTAATGTTTGGCATAGAAATAAATGAACGTTGTTTATACTCGGAAGCACATTAGGCATGGAGCCTTTCTTCCATGTGACCGAGTTGTCATTTACCACTCTCATTCTTTTTCGTGCTGAGTGTTTAGCAAGAATGCAGAGTGTACCTATTTTAAAAGTCTTAGGTTTGATACGACCAAGATTTGAACCAAGGTCTCCCGGACGCAGAGCGAACACTATACCACAAGGCCACAGCGCCGGTGAATAGAAGCCCTTTTTCCACAATAAGGTAAATTAAACCAAATAATTTACCCAAATTTTCGCTTCTTGCTTTGGCAAGGATGTTAAGATGATTTGTGTTTTGCATCATCATATAGCGGAAGGTGCTCCCAGGCAAAACATCTACTTTTGAACTGTAGCTCCACGATGGCTGGCAAATACATACAAAACATGGTTGAGTCTGTACTTTGAAGTGAGAGTTGATTTATTTCATATAAAAGATTTTTCTCATGAGTCAATGGTGTCCCATAAAGATGTCGATAGATGCAGACAGAAATCTCCACCGAAAACGCTGAGTTTATCTGTTTCTTTGCTTGTGCTCTTTGCTAATGTAATGTTAGTTGACATGATTTTAGACATAAAGTATATGTCGATTCTTTCTAAGATGTAGCTCAAAATAGGACTACAGGTATTTGCATGAGCAATGATTACGAATTATATCTAAAATGAATGAGAACTTTCTACTTCATCACTGTTGGTGTCCTAAATCTTCACTGGACAGCAGTGAGGAACAGTGGTAGGAAAATTGCTCAACTGAACTGTTTATTCGAGTTATGTATGATTTCCTCAGAGCAGTATTATTTACATAGTTATTGCTGCAAACTTTAGTTAAGACGCATTTAAAACGTGCTCCATTTGTTTTTCACCAGGAATTTCTTATACGAATTCTCAGGGTTGAAAAACAATTTCTATTGCAAAATAAGTTATGACTTGTTGACTCATCACTTTGAGGAAGTTCTAAAGAAATTATCATTTAGCTATGCAATTTCTCAGATATTTGATTAACATGCAAAGATTTATCTCTGAAACTCCACCATTCAAAATGGGGTTGCAGCTCACAGTATACAGTATATGAAGAGTGTGCATAAAGAGCTTTGTGTTTGGGAAGAATCTCGGATACATCTTCAAGCCTGCGATGGGTCAACTTCTAGAAGCCTACAAACATCTGAGACCTAAAATAATAACAAAAAAGGAATTTAAAAATTGTGATTTGCATTTATATATTTTCCAGGTTGATGCAATTCTCCTCCTTCTGATTTGTTGCAACCTAATGTAATCCGCCTCAATCCCTGTCATTTATATAAATCATCTTACCAGAGCTATGCGGCATACAATTTGTCACTCTTCGCGATGCTTCAAGTTTATATCTACTTCATGTAGGTAATGTAGGATTGTTAGCTATTTGCTATGCCACAGATGGCCGTGATATCCGACATATGATTTTTTCCTATCATCGCATTTGTTCAATTTTCTTCGAAATATCTTACTTTATTTTCAATTATGCACTTGACTGAAGATGGCCTGAAGTGTAGGCTGAAATCTATAGTATAAACATTAAAAAAACAGAATTCGTTTTTTCTTTCCAGACACAAAAATTAATGTCCAGTCAATGCTGTTTCAGTGCATGCTCAGGTTGTTCCTGTTGTCTCCCAATAACCCAACGAAAAATTGCAAACAATAGATGAATAGATGAATATGGAATTTCAAATTGTGCTCACCATCCTGAGTAGTTATACAGCGAACTTTCGAGTTTCCGAGTGCTTTCCGACAGAGTTCGTGGAGGTCTACGCCCGTCTGAGACAGAATAAGACATCTGAAACCGAAGAAAAATAGAATAAAGTAGAAGAAGAGTTCTGAAAAGTATTGATTGTTTGTCATTACTCAGCGGAATTGAATTTATGGTCCCAAAGCGCCATCACGATGCGACCATCTTTGGGGTGCCAATAAGCGGAAGTGATTGAGCGTCGATTCAAACTTGTCTTTTGCAGTCCCCTGTGAGTCGCAGCGTCGAAAACACAAACCTGAGAATCATAGCCTGCAGTCATGAACCAGGATTCACCAGCAGGCACCAAACTCAGCGCAGTTAAACTGTCAAAATGGCCCTGCGTCAGCAGAGAATTGGACGTCAAAACGACGTCTTCAAAGACCGGTCCATCCACATTCAAGTTGAGAAACAGCATGGAATTGGACGTAGTGCTGAGGACCAGGCGACTTTCAGCAGTGATGATCATTGAACGGACGGCTCCTTCAATGGGAGGAATCTGAAAATGAAGGTGTAAACTTATTTATGAAGATTTCACTGACGTGATTCACTACTTGATTATGGTGATGCATCATTCTGTAATTGTGAATCATTCACAGCAGTACCGAATAAAGTTCTCCAGGAGGAGTCCCGTTACAAAACATGATACACTTAGTGCATACTCAATAAATGATAGTTATCTCACTCTAGGATTCATCAAGACCGAAGGTCAAGACCATAGAAATAGATCGTTAATCTGATTGTTCGTTGTCGATTTCTATGGTCGAGACGAAGTCTACAGTGCGATAACTACCTTATTGCTTGACAGCGCGGCGAGACGAATTACACGGTTTCAGCACGCTGTCATTTAATCTGAAGCAGACCTAATTGTTAGCGTCATCATAGCATAAGCCATTGATAATAATTATTCGATTTCTATGGCTCAAAATGTGAATGCGCTGGCTTACCAATCGCTCCATGATAAGAGTTCTTGAAGTGAAAGCTACCTTAACGTAACCATAGCGTCGTTTATCAGAGTATTTGGCAAGTGATACAGAATAGCTCTATACTTAACCATAGTAAATATCAATTGTTCTATTTCTATGTCCTAAAATGTGCGGCTGCATACAACGAATAAATTGCATACAATAACAGTGCGATAAGAAATTTCATCAGCCATGTAGCGATAAATTCTTCAATGATATTTACTGCACGATGAGGGAATTAAAGCTCTTCAATTATCTTCAATCTAGGCTTCATTTCATACATTGGACTCGTAAATCAATCAATTATTAAGAGCATTCACAACCATTTCAACCCAAGTTATATCAGGTAATCTGCAGATAAAGAACAGCGTTATAGCACTGAATAATGAACATGTGAAAACTAATTGATTGAAATATTCTTTCTAAATCTTATTTGCAAATGATTTTTGTTTACTCTTGTGCCTATAAAACTTCCCGGATTATCATGTCAGATGCAATAAGACAATCAACTTTAGAATGATAGACGAAGTGTTGCAACTTATAATCATTGTGTTGATGAAAAGTTCATCTTAAATAAGTTAATGACTTACTGCAAATTCACCAGCTTTATCCATGTTCTTCCCCCACTGCCATGCATAGATCATGTGATCCCTGCCTCCTGTCAACAAGAAAGTTTTGTAGAGACATAAGGAGAAGACAGGACCCTGAAATGTTATAGGCGACCATTAGGATGCAGAATGATAAAGTTCACAATGACAAAAGTCAAAATTCAAAACGTATTATTTCCAAAATTGGATAACGTCACAAGGTGATGGAGTAGAAGGTAAAATATATGAAATGTCACAGTCTGAAATAGTGAAATGCAAGATAATTATATCTCCCTACCAAAGATCATAAATTAGAAATGTTGCATGCCTTGAAGAAGAGGATTTTCAGTAACAAAATGTTTTAACACTTGTAATTGTTTAAATCATCGTCAGGCGAATAAATGTAACTGAAGTGTTGCAGTACATGATTAGTATTCGTGATATGATCGAATTCTAATAATGTACAGCAACACTGCAGTCATTCATTCGTCTGACGATGGCCTCTGCGACGCCGGAAACCTTGTGATTACCATTAGAAATATAGAGAAAAGCCTTCATCAACGCATTGCGGCTTCCCGTGATGAGTATTATCAATCATTCAAGTCCACTATTTCCTGAAAATTGTCCCTGTATGCCTGCATCTATTATAGCATATCAGATAATGTTGCTACTATGGGTCCCATTCCGCAATCCGCACCTTCGGGTGCTTCCGAAACCGAACCTGAGGTAACTCGGCCTCCAGGGGAAGCTCTGGTGACCGTTGAGAGCAGTTCAATTGACAGCTGATAAGGCCGCACAACAGGATTCCGCCTGGGAGTACAGAAGTCCGAGAGCACGTGCTTGATGGCTGTGTCTGGGGTAGGGATGCTTTGGTCTGGTTACTTGGTGTCAGGGCTGGTTCTGTTGAGTTCCTGGCCATACGAGCTAGTGCTTATGACTGGAGGAGACAGCCCTGCAGCTGGCGATGTGTTCCTGAGACACCACAGCGATAGTGAGCACGTCCCTGATAACGTGGAGGATTGCTGACAGGGTTGTTTCTGTTGTAAGTCAGCATGACGGAAGTGCAAGCGATCCGGGTAGGAGCTTGATGGGGACCTTCTCATAAGAGCAGCTGTGTCCTTTGTCGTAATGGACTGTCCCTGTATGCCTGTATCCATAGTAACATATCAGAGACTCCAAGGGTGGTGCAGGGTTGCCTCATACAATGTAGATTGAGACAGATTGTATCTAACTTCGCACTTTCAGATTCTCCAATTAACTGTTAGTGGTTTGATTCAAACACCTACATCTGAATCCCTACTGTATACAATCACGGATTCAGTCACGGAAATATTGAGTCACGACCATAAAAAATGGTTGATGGAATGGATTTGGCTAGCTTCAGTGATTGCATGCGACGTGAAGTGGCTGGTCGTAAAAGAAAACGCTATTTCAGTTCAACCACTGTAATCACTGCCAGTGATCTATTAGGAAAGTTAGTGAAACATGCACCCTACACACAGGATTCACTATGAATGCCTATTTTAATGCGAAGATTTTACAAGAGATGTCATAAATAATCTCCTCTGCTTTCCTTACCTACACATGTGAAGAGTCGACTACGAATGCTTTTGCTGATATTCAGAATTTCTAAAACAGAATTAACTATTAATTATTGAAGTTTTCATGTTACAGAAATGCTCCTTCTTTAGAGAAATCGGTGCGTCAATTGCTTCGCAAGAAATTTCACTCACGGAATGCGCATGCTTGACATAATTCCTTATAGTGTTAGCTCCTGCACCCCAGACATAAATTGTCCCATTCGAATCTCCTGTTATGAGATCTCCATTGTCCCGATGTAGAAGACTGACAGTGAACTTGGCCTTCAAAAATGTCTGAAATGATGATCAAATAAAATCTGTTTGCATTCAGGTGAAAAAGAATAATCGAAAAATTAATCGCGAAATAATTCAAATGATGATAGAACTGTCCTAACCTGATGATCAGCTTCAAACTTGAGCTGTAGAGCATTGTCTTCTGGATAAAACTGCCACCACCGTATATGTTCCTTCCCTATTGTTACCATAAGGTTTGGATCCTTGGGGGAAATATCACAAGCAGCAATCATTTCAGTACTCGTCTGGAAAGAAAGTCGTCCAATATCATCCATAAGTCATCAAAAATGAGCAAATGAATTCGACAATCTCGGTCATACGCAGATGTCACTTTTATATACAACATCCATTTCCGATATCTAAAGACATGAATGACGGTCATTCAAACTTGTCCACAAAACGCTTGTCGTGTTTTTGCCGTTGTTCCCATAAAGCAACGTCACTCAACCTACACTGTAAACCGTTGACTGACAATTGACAGACATTTAACCCACAAAATCTATTTTGTCGGCCATTGTTAGTTCTTGTAGGATGATTGGCACTGAACACCTACAATATCTGACAAAAAGCGACAAAATGAATAGCAATGAATTATAGCGTAAATTTTATCAAAAATGTAGGCAATTAATTAAATTATGTCAAAATAAATCATGGTTTTGCCACACAATAATACAGATTACCCAAAAGTCAAGCAATCACTAATCGAAAAAATCAATCAATATTCAACTGTTTTTGTTTAGTTAATTTGCATACAAAGCATCTGTTTCGATGTCGGTGGAGAACCTACAAATTCGTCGGAGACCGCAGGATATTGGAGGTGACAATCGTCGGTTGATTTTGTCAGTAATTTTGTAGTATAATTGTCGGTCTACGGTTTACAGTATACACTTCTGAAAAATATGCAAGATGAAGGCTATTATTATAATAATAGTTCGATATCAAAAATGGACAGTTGACCAAGGTTTCATAGCAGCAATGGATCTTCAGAGCTGCTTTGAGAGTCTAAAAGTGTGACAGCTATGATGACGAATAGCTGCGGTAAACCTATTACCTATAACGCAGGATAAAATCTAAATAATTGGCAAATCCAAGAATCTGGTACACCCTGACTATCTGGGGTTTTGTTGTACAGAAGCAAACATCATGAAAACGCCTTCTAATACAACTGATATTGTGCCAAATGTTGTTGACTTATTAAAACACCATATATTTTCGTATATGTTTAATAAGAAGGAAGAAAGACACTAAAAGGATTAAATATTGTATGCATCGATCAACTACACGCAAACATCGTTGCACTTCTCATACTCAAAAATCGGGTCTCAGACGTTGTGAAAAAGCTCAGATCTCTGAATCTCAGGTTTATGAAGATTCTTGATCATAGACTTTTCTAATCGCTAGGCTCACCAATGTAATTTTGTTTTGACCAATGGAATAACCAGTTCGCAATTATGATGACGCACTCCAGCTCTCTCTCGAAGCAGCGAATTGAACAGTCTGGCCAATTAACTGATAGAACTGGAAATCGCGAGTCGACTAACGCACAGCACCACACATGCATGTATGTTTAACACAAAAGTCAATTGGCATGTAGGCCTCTCTACACTGAAAACTCGTAAATATCCGAAAACTTTAACAGCTAAAATTAGTTTCACTATCTTTTGCAGTCTGAACTGAAAATGTCCTAAAAAACAACAGGCGCTGTTTATCTGATGTCAACGAATTTTAACGAATATGTCATCGATCATCAAATGATGACGTCATCATTTTAGCAGATTTCTGCGGATATTTTGTGTATAGTTTTTCTGTTAAGTTTATGGGTTATTTCAGCTGTTTTTAAGGGTGTGTAGTTTACAGTGTAGTTTTCCACAGCCCCTCTGATGTAAGTTAGTGTACGCCCTACTCACCGACAGCACGGCCAAAGAAACGCCTTTCCTGGTATCCCACATCATAATTCTGTGCTCCATCGAATCATCCAAAGAAAGGAGAATGTCCTGAGGAAATGAAGGATTTGGATGTTAGATTAATATCGCACAAATCAGGCGAGTATCGACAACAGAGGTGGAGTTCGGATCTATTTCTTTCTACGAGGAGTCATTGGATTCAGATAATCAGCACTCGGGAACATCGAGAGAGGTCCTTACCAGATACGGTGGCCGAGAAGCAGAAGCTATTCTGCCATCAGCACTCTTTAGCTGCAATCAAAAGTCATCAAAACATAAGCCAGCAGTTATCTTGCAACATCAACAGTGATGTCAAAGACGCGCTATTGAGAAGGGCTGTGATTTCCGGAGTTATCACTTTCTAAAGACAAAGCTCAGTTTCTATAGACAATGATGCTATTGAATATTCTTTAGACGCATGTCTTTCCCATAAGAAAAGCATGGTATCTCTTTTGGCAGACTGATTAAAGTTAATAAATGTACATGCATATGTAATACAATACATTAATCAAATGAAGAACTCATTAAAAATATAGGATGATTTCATGGAACATTTGCGCTTGATATCAATCTATCCCTTTCCCACTAATAAGTATTCAATGAGAGCTTTTATGCATGTACAGTTAGAAGTCTATTCTGCATAATACACAGAATTTATAAAAAGTTCTAAAAGTTTTTTTTCAAGTCAAAGCAAAAATATGGCATCTCGGCAGAGACTACAAAAGTTAATGAGCTCTCTATACCGGTAAGTGGGATAAACAATTTTTATTGTACACAATATTAATGGACAACATAAGCTGTAAGCCTATTCCCGATTACAAGTGAATGCGGAAATCTGAAAGAAATCAGATATTTCTGATTGAATGCAGCTAATGTAGTATAGATCCTCACTTCTAGAATTTGAGCAATCCACAAAAAACAAGCTTAAAATGTGATTGGAAAGGAATAATTTTCATTGTCATATACTGGTATTTGTTCACAATTACAAAATTACAAAATTGTTTTAAATTACAAATAGTTGATTGCTACATTAAGAGTTACTTTATCGATAACCGTACCTCACTGCAAACATGAAAAGATAATTGTTTGACTGCCACATTTTGTATTGGCATAATCCTGATAGGCAATCTAGAAAAAGTTGTTTATTTGAAGGTTGAAAATAAGATCGATGAAGGAATTACAGTCGACATAGCTTCACTCACTCTTTTCGGGAAAGCAAGTCCAACGATTGATGCATTCAGCAAGGATGTCTTCAGCACGCAGACATTGGCAAGGTTGTCCGCACGCCATACTCGAATGACTTCATTTGAGCCAGCAATCGCCTTCTGACCACTCGCAACGGTCACCCCATCAGCGTTCACACAAATGCTGTTCAGGAAAGTAATGCAGTGTAATAGTTTAGAAGCAATAGACCGGTACTTTGGTAACCTTTGTTAGTCCTTATACATTGGTACGAATTGTTAAGCAATCTACGAGTTATAAGGTATCGCGAATCTATTCATTGTTGCTAACTCAGAAAATGATAGGATTTTTCATTCAACTCTTGTCGTATGAGTGATTCTGTTTTTTCATCGTTTTATTTGGTTTCGTCGACTTGTCCATGAGCAATTGTTAACTCACATCAGCATATCTTTTAATTGTTATTCTATGCTACATGATCTTTAATTTGCAAACTCGTTGACAGTGAACTGAAATTTCTCAAGTATAATAAGCGCCAAACATAATCGCAAAATCTATGAGCAACAACACCTTGGGTATGGCCCTATCATCAATACATTAAAGGTTAGAATTATTGACGCATTTTTGCATGCCAAGTCCATGTTGAGTGTATACTTTCATCGCTATTACATAGTAACAACAATGAAAGTAAATAAACGATAGATCAAATTGCCATGCAAAAGATGCGCGGTTGCATAATAGACATTCGAAAATATTATCTCCCTAAGTCTTCATACCAGGGATGCGGAGTCGGAGTCCCGGAGTCCTATCATTTTTGCTGGAGTTGGAGTCGGAGTAAATGATAGGACTCCAGACTCCGGCCTATAACTAGACCCGACACATAATACAAGCAAATTATTTATCCTCGTGCATAGCTGTCACTGTCTTGATGTCAACTTTCTCCGTCAAACAAAAGTACAGAGACAGCAGTGCATGCCAAGCTTGTAATAGTTGAGGGAATGAACCGTGGTAGTGAGAAAAGGATTGTCTTTTCACTCAGTGCATTAATAGAGAAGACAAGCCTTCCTCGCCTCGATCACACCTACGCACCAAAGGTCACATCACAGACAAAAATGAAATACTAGTTTGTTTGAGAACATTACCTCTTACCCTCACGTTAATCGTGTGTGATGGATCCTCCAAAGCGCATATTGAAATCGAAAGTGTAGTCATATTATTTGGAGAAGGATGAGAGATTTTCCTGCCTGGTAGAGACTGGAGAAAACCGTGTGAAGCACACATCAGCAAGATGGGAGGAGCCGAGTCGCATGCATCCAACTTAAAGCGACATTTGATAAACTTTCATCGAAAATGATTGATAATTGATACAGCAATGATCACTAAAGATAGGTTCAGGTAAGCCTGTAATTATCTATGGTGTAGGTTACGAGCTATTTTTTAAAAAAACTAGGCTTTATATACTTGCTACCCGTAGTCGGAATCGGTGGGTCAAAATGACCCAATCAATGACCCCATCAAAATGATAGGACTCCGCATCCATACCTCATACTTTCAACTTGTTCCTGTATTTCATAGCGCAAATGCTTGCAGTCTTTTCTCTTTCATGCCCATTGAGATAGAAAGCTCTGGATTGTGAAGATCCTTCCAATTGCTGGCCTACTACAGCTTTACCAACTGTTCAACGCCCAGTGATAGAGATAACTGATCAGGCGGCTCGACAAATCCATTTTGAATTATATTGTGAGGATGACCGCGGCTAACGAAAAATTGTTTTTTACCTGTTCACGCTCGTATAATTAACTACTCTGGCCAAGAAAGATGGGCAAGACATACACAAAAGAGTGTGATTCCTTTCATGTGTGAAGAAAATATAATGTTTCTGCTTCAAAAGAGGAATTTTCAGTCATTCTTTGATGCTAGGCTGAATAACGAGAAGGCTGAGGACATGAAGCATTTGAGGCTAGAGCGGAACTCTTTGGAGCGCATTGCAGAATGACAGCAGTGTCTTAAAAGTAATAAATATTCATTGAATACATGAATGCGCGAAATTCGCTAAATTGGATAATTTTCTATCACATATGTACTTTGGGAATGGCCACAGATTAAATGTACTGATGTTGAGTGATGTGAACTAGACCCGTTGATGATTCCTGATACCTACACTGTTCCGCATTCAGGTCTGCTCCATCCCTTTAACTGAGGATGCAACTCAATATAACAGGATGAGCGCTGTCAGCTACTTACAAAGGTAAGTAAGTAATGGCCTTGTTTATACTTGGAGGTAGATTAGATGAGCGCCTGTATTCCGGGAGACTGGCGCAGTGGCTTTGTGGTAGCGTGTTCACTCTGTGTCCGGGAGATCTAGATTCAAACCCCTATCCGATCAAATCCAAGACTTCTAAGATACATTCTGCATTCTTCCCAGACATCCAGCACAATAAGAATGAGAGTGGGATAAAGAACAACTTGGTCATATGGAAGAAAGGCTCCGCGCCTAACATGCTTCCGAGTATAAAGAAGATTTATTCATTTTGCATTTCGTCCATGAAGACCAGTTATCTCTATCCAACTGTCATTCATTTGTGCTGAGTATACAACAGTATATCTTTTAAATGTGAGTTTGACTCGATCAAGACCCCAAATCTCCCGTACGTAGAGCGAACACGCTTCCTCAAGGCCACTGCACTCTGAAGGCGCAGCCTATAGCTATCAGTACTTGCATGATGTAAGACATTTTGTTTAATCAATCACCGGCGTACCTTTTCACTTCTCCAGAGTGCTCCGTGTAATGACGTTGACTATGTTTGTCCATGTTGAACATGATGACCACGTGCCCGGTATGATAGAGCAATTCTCCACTCGACAACAGACGGATGTTATTCCTGCAATCGTTTCCACGACATCCGTATCTGAAGAAGAAATTCTCATCATTACATTCAATGAATATAGTGTGTAAGAGATTGTAGGCAGATATCAACGGCTGGATCCGATTTATCAGATCGGAAAACTGCTAGATCAGGGGTTCCCAACCTTTTCATGCTGCGTACCCCAAAGTAGAAAATCATGGGAATTTTCATTATTCCGCGTACCCTCACGCGTGCGTGTACCTCAGGTTGGGAACCCCTGTGCTAGATGGACTTGCGCTGGTGAGGAATCTATTCCCAATTGTGATGAATGAAATTACAATGGTGAACAAATGTAAAAGTCCGGTTACACGGAATCAATCAATCTCAATGCAAATAACTATCTGCGGTTTTATTCCAGTAGCAAATGTTGCCGAAACCACCTCCTATCACAGTTGATCTTGTGTCAAATGTCGTTCACTTATAGAAACACCATTTTTTCGTGCATGTTTACTAGGAAAGCTGAACGACATTCAAATAGTAAACATCGATCAACTGCAGGTAATTATTCTTGTTCACTTACAACCGAATTTCCAAGTGTTTTGGTGTCAAAGACGGTAGACTAAGAATTTATAGAAGAGGTGCACTGGTCCCCCACATGTCTAACATTTCCTCAAGGTCACACATGACAATTAATTCATCCGCACGAACAAAAGCCTAATAATCAGGAGTACCTGCTGTAAGGAGTACATCGTTTGCAATAAACATAGTTCAGAATTCAATCAATTGTTCAATTAGAAAACAAAAGTGCTACATGTAAAATCATTAGCAGTTTCCAGATTTCAAACAACTATGTTTGTATTGGAATTAGACAGTTGAGATATTTTCATATACTACAGTATGTTTTGCCTCTCCAGAGAGACATAATGCATATAAAGTTCACCAAGGAAGAATCAAAATTCTTTCAAACATTTCCAAAATTTCTCAAAATATGTTGGCAGTACTACTTAGTCAATACGAAATGAGTACCGCCAACATAATCTACTTCACCAAATAGACTTCAATTTCGGCGGAGCTTTAGAAATATGGTGTCTACGCTTTCATCGCTTCTAAAAGTCAAACTGCATGTGCTGTCGTTCTCTTCATTTGTAGGCGCTGTCGTCCTCCTGCGTGTTTCCAGCTGATCCTCTCATATCTCACCGCGAGCAGTTGCTCTCTCTACTGCCCTGTTTGCCGTACTTCTTCGCATGTCTTCCTGATGACTAATAATATTCGCTGCATTCTCCGTTGGCATCATGCTTTAAATGCACTGATCGATCGTCTCAGTGTTCGAGGCATACAAAGTGATAGCAATAAAACGTCCAGAATAGAAGTAAAGCTTCATGCAATACAGAATAGTGGCACAAAAATTGCACGCATTTCCACATAGATGCACTTCCCAACAACTGCATCATTAGGCAACAATCAGTCACATTTGCAATTTTAAGCCTTTCATTGGTGGCCCGGATGTGCCGCGACCTTGGGTCAATTTCTATTCTAGTCAATTTCAGATAAACAATCCATTTCTATGGCTCCCCCGGATGTGCAGCGACCTTGAGTCAATTTCTATTCTAGTCAATTTCAGATAAACAATCCATTTCTATGGCTCCCCCGGATGTGCAGCGACCTTGAGTCAATTTCAGATAAACAATCCATTTCTATGGTTCCCCCGGATGTGCAACGACCTTGAGTCAATTTCTATTCTAGTCAATTTCAGATAAACAATCCATTTCTATGGTTCCCCGGATGTGCAGCGACCTTGAGTCAATTTCTATTCTAGTCAATTTCAGATAAACAATCCATTTCTATGGCTTCCCGGATGTGCAGCGACCTTGAGTCAATTTCAGATAAACAATCCATTTCTATGGCTTCCCCCGGATGTGCAACGACCTTGAGTCAATTTCAGATAAACAATCCATTTCTATGGTTCCCCCGTATGTGCCGCGACCTTGAGTCAATTTCAGATAAACAATCCATTTCTATGGTTCCCCCGGATGTGCCGCGACCTTGAGTCAATTTCAGATAAACAATCCATTTCTATGGTTCCCCGGATGTGCAGCGACCTTGAGTCAATTTCTATTCTAGTCAATTTCAGATAAACAATCCATTTCTATGGTTCCCCCGGATGTGCAGCGACCTTGAGTCAATTTCTATTCTAGTCAATTTCAGATAAACAATCCATTTCTATGGCTCCCCCGGATGTGCAGCGACCTTGAGTCAATTTCTATTCTAGTCAATTTCAGATAAACAATCCATTTCAATGGTTCCCCCGGATGTGCCGCGACCTTGAGTCAATTTCTATTCTAGTCAATTTCAGATAAACAATCCATTTCTATGGTTCGATGTTCAGACCAAGCACGTCACAGCTGACAGACGAACAATAATCAGACACACATCCCTCGCTAATGACCTCTCTCAGCGCGTGTACCTCTCAGATCTTGAAAAATGAGGAAAACAATGACGGAGACAGAAAGAAGACGAAAACTACAGGTAGTATGATGGAATGTCATTGGAATGCACTTACGCCCACGCCAGACGCAGTTGAACATCAGGAAGCTCTAATGCATTCGGTTTTTGTGATGCTTTCTTTACATCATCTGAAATATCAAACCGAAACTTCCCTGCAGCTTCCTCCATCTTTTTCCGCTTCTCTTCCTCTTCTTTTCTCTTCCTTTCAGCTTCTTCTTTAGCCTTTCGTCTCCGCTCCGCCTCAGCAGCTTCCGCAGCTTTCTTCTTCGCCTCAGCCTCCGCCTCAGCTGCAGCGGCTTTGTTCTTTGTTCGGCCTTTGAGGCCGACTTTAAGAAGCTTGGAGCGCAAGGAAACAGAAGGGACAGACTCAGACGAAGGCTCCGGCGTAGGAGGAGGAGCTGGAGTCTGAGCTGCTTCTTTCAACAGAGGCACGGT
Organism: Prostheceraeus crozeri; assembly: GCA_907163375.1. NCBI lineage: Eukaryota > Metazoa > Platyhelminthes > Polycladida > Euryleptidae > Prostheceraeus > Prostheceraeus crozeri. Next base: position 45,195 of record CAJQUW010006116.1, on the reverse strand, counting down.
CTTCGGACGCTCCGTCTGAAAGGTTAAGGATCAGTGTCAGCAGAATGGAAGGGCTGGCGGAGCTGCGGAATGGGGAATCTAAACAGTAGAATAGGGTAACATGATGTCTAAAATGTATACTTTAAGCAGTGCTAATTTGAGTTTGCGATGGAATATACGAAGCGGAGTTAAGCTGTACTCTTCACACGCCCAGAGGCGCTCGTGCAGGCTTGTGCAGACTTTGCCGCCAAACGCAGGAGCGCACTACCGGCAGGCGTGAATTGACATTTGAAGGCGGGGAATGCGGAATTCAGCGTTTTACAGTCGACCTATCTATTTCCATAATGCAATTAATATCTTATTGATTATTGAACCTTTAATCTTATTGATTATTACTTATTAATAGTTGTCATGATCTCTCGCCGGTTGGTCAACTTCGAGAAATGGCAGGCGAAGTCCTATTAGCGACCATTCCGACAGATTGCTTTCTTCAGCAATGTTTGTTACGTTCCTTGGAGAAAAGAGGTGGTAATCAATGAGTAAAAGTTCTTGAAGGAACTTGTTGAGTTTCAGATCCTTGTGCTCATCATGCGTGTATATTTATCAATCTATTTTGTTTATCATCCATAATTGTGATAACTCTAATCAGAATTACTGTAACGCATTAGATATCTTGCATAAGTGATAGCAGTTTCAACTGATGTACATTGTATGCCCATAGCAGTCATTATTGATCAATCATCAACATTGATGCAAGACAATCTTCATCTACCATTCATTACAGAATTGAGCTATCAAATACTACTTACAGCACAATTACTTGAAATAATCATATAGCATATTATATTAAACTTCTGCTATTCAATATGAGTTTTCTTTCAGAAATTTACTTGACAGTTTATTAAATTGATTCATAATTTTCACAAAATACACAAAGTACGGCAGCATAATCAGGATAATCATTGCTAATTCTTTGTCATTCAATGTAAGGATTATTTTAGTCATGTAATAAAGGGTTTATTAATTTTATGCTTGACAATATTCATTTATATTTGATAAAAGTTTATTATCATTGTCTAAATTATGTACAACATGCTCATAGATATGGTTAATTGCTATCATTATGGCTATCTTCACTCATGGTCCAATATTTGTTGAAAAGGTATTGACATAATTATTACATAGAATGAAGCAATCATTCGTCCAAAACTTCGTGACTATCGTCTAAATACCTCATAGTTGATTGAAATAAAACTTTGCATCTTCTTAAACATACATGCACTGCAAACTCTATTTGATAACATACCGCGTATATTCATTGTGCCATTTATTTGCAACATTACTTTGTATTTACAGCACCGAAATTTTCGGCGGCTTCCTTCGTCTTTTTCGTCTCTCTTCATCTTCACATCTCTCTCCTTTCGGTCATTCGCTTTCGCTATACGATCAAGGGGTTACGCAGCTTTGCCCCATTACCTGTACCTTCGACAAGCCTCTATTCCTTCAATAATCGATGATTACTTCATTTTCTGCTGAATTGCTAATAGCACTGTTTTGGTTATAAGCAGTTATAAGGCACTAGGCATCATATCATTGATTTTTGGTTTCATTAGCATTTTCTTCCTTTTCTTTACTGTTACTTTCCACTATTTGTAGATAGTATCTTCGTGCCTTATTTTTCTTTTGAAGTCATGTAATTTTATTCCCTGCTCGTTCGTATTTCTATTGTGTAATTTGTGTCTGACCGTTGCAGTATGAGTGATGTTAATCATGTAATGGATGTTAATCATCTAATGTGTTTCTGTCTTTCGCCTGACGATAGCCGGCTGTGCTGGCTGAGAGGCCAAGCAATAGAAAATCGAGGAATCTAGCAAAGATCAACTAGTTTTTTGAGCTTCCTTCACAAGATGAATAGTACTGTTTTGCTGCAACAGCATTTCAGCTCTATCAATTCAACTATTTTTTAAATTTTCGTCCATGACTTTTAATTACCTAATTATTTACAGGATTTTCCACTAGGGTAGTTGTTAACCTTGGTATCTTCCGTTTCCTGGATCCTTCGAATTATTTTGACCGTGTAGTGTCTTTATTCGATTATAATTTCTGCGGGATTACTTGCTGCTATATAGTTCAATAGATAAATGATAAATCCTCACATTCTGTTGAGCTTCATTTTTGACAGCTTTTGGTCCAGCCTTCTCGGTACCGTTCGGTTTTGCCTCTTCATCAGTTGAATCACTTTTTCTCGGAGTTGGAGATTTAGCCTGCATTTAAAGAGAAAACACAACGTCAGCAGCTATGCCATTTTAGAGAATGCTATGCAAAAGTAATGTGTTTAAAATGAGAATGTTATGCAAAAATAATGTGTTTAAAATGAGAATGTTATGCAAAAATAATGTGTTTAAAATAAGAATGTTATGCAAAAGTAATGTGTTTAAAATGAGAATGTTATGCAAAAATAATGTGTTTAAAATGAGAATGTTATGCAAAAGTAATGTGTTTAAAATGAGAATGTTATGCAAAAGTAATGTGTTTAAAATGAGAATGTTATGCAAAAATAATGTGTTTAAAATGAGAATGTTATGCAAAAGTAATGTGTTTAAAATGAGAATGTTATGCAAAAGTAATGTGTTTAAAATGAGAATGTTATGCAAAAATAATGTGTTTAAAATGAGAATGTTATGCCAAAGTAATGTGTTTAAAATAAGAATGTTATGCAAAAGTAATGTGTTTAAAATGAGAATGTTATGCAAAAATAATGTGTTTAAAATGAGAATGTTATGCAAAAGTAATGTGTTTAAAATGAGAATGTTATGCAAAAGTAATGTGTTTAAAATGAGAATGTTATGCAAAAATAATGTGTTTAAAATGAGAATGTTATGCAAAAATAATGTGTTTAAAATAAGAATGTTATGCAAAAATAATGTGTTTAAAATGAGAATGTTATGCAAAAATAATGTGTTTAAAATAAGAATGTTATGCCAAAGTAATGTGTTTAAAATAAGAATGTTATGCAAAAGTAATGTGTTTAAAATGAGAATGTTATGCAAAAATAATGTGTTTAAAATGAGAATGTTATGCAAAAGTAATGTGTTTAAAATCTGATTGTCTTATCTGCCGATATTCATATGATTCCCTAAAAAACAAGTAGGTTGGTTGAAGTAATGAAGTGGTCGTTACGTATATACATGTAATAAGTATAAGTCGATAAGTACACGTACATTAATTAGGATGTGGATATCAAAAAGAGTGAAATACTATTTGGAACAATTAAGGAATAAAAGGCAAGGAAGCACCTTATCTCATAGCGGAAACAGTTAAGGGAATTCGGACAAGTCACTAGTGAAATGTTAAAAAATACTTTTCAAATGCCTTCATTGTCTAAAAAGAAATATTGTGCAGAATTTTGCTTCTTCAACAAGTTTAAATCAAATTCAGTAGCAATCTTATAAGAGATATTATCATTTAAGCTAGAATACACCTCTTAATTGTCTGATTGGTTAATTTGGAATAAATCCCATGGATTTTCACTTTTGCAAAACATGAATATATTATTGCATAAGAATAACTGCGAGCAATGAAAGAAGTTTGATCAAGGACGTGTATCATGGATGCAGCATACATTTCAGCATCAAATCAAATGAATTAAATGCACATGGCACTAGCAAATGAAGCAATACCTTTTAAGACTTTACATGTCAAAATTATGGGATGAACAGCGAACAGTTGATGAAAATCATACTTGTAGACTGCAAAGAACGAGTCTCAGAGAGAAACGGATATCGACAGCGAAAGATAGCCATCCGGGCCAGAATTACTTGGAGTTATGTCGGTTAGAGAATAATATGAAGCCATACTTAAATTTTGTAACGAATTCTAGCGACATCAACATCTTGCTGAAATTTTAGATTTTGCACCAGCAGTTGGAGATCAATTGAGATATTCAGAACGTCAATGTGAACTATGCGGTGACTCTGTACCACAATATGGTAGAGGGTTCAAGATATCGAAATTTGCGTCCAGAAATAGCGCCATCTTTGTCTTGTTGTGACAGTTCAGTAAAGTTTCATACATAAATGAATATGCTAACTACAAAGATTTTATAATTCATGGTAAACTTTCCTCAGGAGGCCGCCAACTTCGGTTGATAAAGAAATTCAATTATAATGGATATTTGAAATCCAATAATAAAAGTTTAAGTTAAAAACTATCCTCTCCTTTCCAATTTGAAAAGTGTTTGTTGTGAATGAATACACCCATGTTTTGAAATGTGTTTTGTACATGTTGCAAAGGTATGCAGATATATCTATGTTTTCCGATACTTTTGACTTACTTGTTGAAATAGAACACAAATTAAGTGAGATCATTTTCTACATTCATTACTCTGAATATGTTTCACTTCTCTACGTTTATGGTTCACATGAAATAAGCGAATCTCTGAACTCAGTATCCTCAAAGTTTGAATCTCACTGTATTTGGACACTTTCTCTTGAGAAGAATGTTTTCCCGACTCCTGCAGTATGAATCCAAAGCCAATGACCACTCACCCTTGATGCCATCGACTTGAGTTTGCTGCGAAAGGCGGCCTTGGTTTCTGAGGAGACGACAATTTTCGGTTGATGAAAGTTGGGATCACCTTTCTTCGGAATGGAGTCTGGGTTTGGTGCGTTGGGATTGTTCTCCATCACAAATTTGCGAGCTCTCTCCATGAAATTCGAGAAATCCCACCAGCTGTGAATGCAGAGGGTTGGAAACTATTTCCACATCGTTCAAACGGATCACTAACCTGATCATGTCGTTTCTCTCAAGGTCACATCGTTTCAGAAGACTGTGCAGCAAAGCTCCGTAGACAGGGCAATAATGAATTGCACACGCGTCAAGAACCTGAAGAAAAATTGGCATTTCTCGGTCATGTGGACTTCTGGTGCGGATCTTAGCAAACCTGCCTGAGTACAGAAAATTCTAAAATGTTCAGAAATGAATTCATGATTCTATACCCATTCATTTAGATACAGTAATAAGTGCGGAAGTAACTCCAAGACAGAAAGTAAAATGTAAGACATTTATGCATATAAGTTCAACAGTTTCAGAGAGCTAAATTCGGAAACCTTCTGAGGGACTGAATTCCAGTCTTCAAGAATTCTTTAGGAGAAAAAGTTGAGGCGAAGGTTTGTCTGCAAACTCTTAGCCTTTGATCAAAGTGCACTCGAAGAATTTGGGACGAAAACATTTACAGGATCGCAAAGCGAGACACAATGTGTGTTCTTGAGTGATATCAAGTGTTCAGTGGTAATTCATGTTTTCTTTATATAGGCCTAAAATCAGTAAAACTGCATGTGAACCAGACAAAGTGAAAGTTATCTGGAATGACTCCATGGATTTGAGGAAACTCGACTGGAATCCGGGTTCCAGTGCGGGATTTACGTCGGTTTCGTGTTTTATCTTTGGATTGTGATATCTTCTGAAGTTGAATTTTTTCTGCAAATGATTAACTTGTGTGTCCATTGATGCTCACATGAATGAACAATGAAATATCAACACTTCTACAAGTAATTCCTCACAATAATGTCAACACTTCCACAAGTAATTCTTCACAATAGTGTCAACACGTCTACAAGTAATTCCTCACAATAAGATCAACACTTCTACAAGTAATTCCTCACAATAGTGTCAACACGTCTACAAGTAATTCCTCACAATAAGATCAACACTTCTACAAGTAATTCCTCACAATAATGTCAACACTTCCACAAGTAATTCCTCACAATAATGTCAACACGTCTACAAGCAGTTCTTCACAATAATGTCAACACGTCTACAAGCAGTTCTTCACAATAATGTCAACACGTCTACAAGCAGTTCTTCACAATAATGTCAACACGTCTGCAAGCAGTTCTTCACAATAATGTCAACACGTCTGCAAGCAATTCCTCACAATGATGTCAACAATTCAAATGTTATGCATCTACAGCTGAAGAGAAGGACTTGATTTTCCGTTCCATTAGAGCAAAATTTAACTTGAAGCTGGCATAATACGCTAAGTTAAAAAGACTGACAAACTGCATGTAGGTCTAGACTAATGAGCTCCTCAATTAAAGCTGCAATCAAGTTACTGCTTCTCTATGAATTAGCATTTCAAAGAATACTGAAAAAGGCATGAAATGAAAGTAAAAGCTTTGGAATTTTCAGTGGCAGCGGTGATCTGACCTTGTGGTAGAGTGTTCGCTCTGCGCTTGGGAGATATGGGCCCAAACGTTGATCGGGAGACTTTTTAAATAGGATAACTCTACATTTTTGCTCAACACTCGACACTGAAAGATGAGAGTGTGACTAATACTAGCAAGTACGGAAGATAGGAGTTTCCTTAATGTGCTTCTGATTTCAAACAAGTTACATCTCCATATTTAGTGGTTCCTGTCCAGTTGAGACCATTGTAGGGCCTTGTAACGATGATGGTCCTCTCAGTTTTGAAAAGGACACCATTGGCCTGATGCGTTCTGGTGCGAGCCCGTTATTCGCTGCATAGAAGTCACTGCGTGCATTGCACTCAAAGTCGACAGACGATTGATTCTCAACAGTCTTACCCTTAATGGTCTTTTCGCAGTCTACATTGACAGACCACTGCTTACGAATACGGCAATTATGGTAGGAGATTTTGCTAATCTTAAATCTAATCTAAAGTAAATCTTAATCTAATCTAAAGTTTCCATCCCACTACTATCCCATAAGTGGCCATTATTCCAACCATCTCATTGCAAGACTTCTTTGGAATAAACTTTAATTTTCACAAGCTAAAATTGTTATTCAGGGGGAGGCGCTACTTAATATTTTGTTGATGAAATCCTTCTCTATTCCAATGTAATTTTTACTTTTTTTCCCATGTACAAACTACTTTTCTTTCCTTTGCCATTTTGGTATGCGGCAACACACTTCCTTAGCCGCAAAATGTACGGACTGTCCACTTATCCTACTTTACGATGATCGAATTCGTCTCCCATTCCAGTTTGACTGTCATTGTCGCTACATAGAGATTTCATGGTGAATATTCTTCCCATGTGGGAATAGGTCTACAAGGAAACTGCCAATTTCTAAGGAAAAATCTCATTCTCATTAGCAGGACTGTGAGGTATATGAAGACTGACTGCTTCCTCTATCATGTTTTAGTATCTTCTACTTACAACGTCTTTTGGAACTTTTCCATTTCTCTCCACATCTTTGCCAGCAAGTAAAGATTTGAAGGCCTCGAGATCAAAATAGATGGTTGATCGATTAAACTGCTCAATTGATCTTCTAAGCAGCTCCTTGTCTCGTTCTTCATCCTGAAAAGAATGATTCAGAATGAGAGTCTGTAGTTGGCTATCACCATGAAGAAGTGGTTACTTGCAGCTGGGTTGCACTACCACCTTCCTCTGCGATGGCAGCGTCCACACTATCTCTGCCAGACTTCTTGTGAGCATTTTCCATGTAACGAAAGAATTTGTCATGATCTATACCTTTCTTTGTTTCGCATTCATTCAGCAACATCTGAATCAATCGTGTCCCAATATTGATCTTCGTTTCCTGAAATGTGGATAACAAGGCACATGAAATCCAGCAATTCAATAAACCATAAATACATTTCTTCTACAAGTCTAAACAAAATGTAAAAGATGTATTTGTGACTCATTTGCAAACAGCGCTTTCAGTTTGCGCCATACTTTGGATGGCTCATATCCACTTGTGCAAACATAAAGGAGATATGAAACGGTTGTGTCGACGGCACAGAGACGGCACTTTTCGTAGTCGTCGATAGGCTACTTTAACGGATGTGTGACTTTGATGAAACCGCCTGCAATGCCATCGATTTGTTTTAAAGAAATCAGTCTTTTGACAACGGGACTTCAAGAATGTTCTCTTTAATATCATCAGCTGATTTGTGGACACCGACCATTGCCATCAACAAAGCGGACCGACCGTCTGTTATTCAAAATACGTAAATTCATGACATTACAATTCGCGCATTTTAACCGATTTTCTATACTCACATGACATCTTTGCACCTTCAGTTTCAAGAATCTAGCAACTTCAATCTCTGTCGTCTCAAATATCTCGCGTTCTTGAATCGAAGCTACAATGCAGTGTAGGCCTATTCATGGAGACTGTACTAATCCTAAGTTTGGAAGCAGACCGGAACTAAATGAATCCAGCAAAACATTTATTGAAAAATGTCATTTATGATAGAAATACTGTTAGTTCAAATATATTTCATAACAAGTCGAATTATTAATAATAGAAACATCGGACATTGTGTCTGGGTAGCCTGGTTTCATTGTTTGGTGTCCGCGCGGGTTCCTGTCTCCTGCGAGCTGGTGCTCATGACTGATAGCTGCCAATGCATCCCTGAGACACCAGATCCAACGTCAGTGAGCACGTCACTGACAACGTGTAGGATTGTTGACAGGCCTCGGTCGACCGCACAGAAACTGTGTTGGATAGTGAATAGTTAGTGACAACGTAATTTCAATTGGCGAATCTTACTGCTAGAGATTTGTCAGCCTAACAGTGTATCTGTGAAGTCGCCCCTGGTTGCTGTCAGTAGAAGTCAGTATGACACAGGTGCAAATGAATCCTGGTGGTAGAACCTAACCAAAGGCATACCATAAGAGCAGTTCCGTTCCTTGACATGAAGTGTCCCTTCGTGCCCCCATCCATTGTAACTGACTTTTCACTTTCGAATGATTCTGTTAAATTGCTCATTTGCTCATAGACATTCTTCTGATGTTGAAAGACAATATTCAGATCTGAGAACGCTTTAAAATATGGCGATTTGAAAGGCTTTTTAAATGCCATATTTTAGCTATAAATGAGGTTCAAATACATAGTTCATCAGCAATAGCTTGGTGGTAGGCGCCTTGGTGTTCTATTCTCAGTTAGAGAAGATCAAATATAAGTGAAGCAGAATTCCTACAGGCTATCCACAGTTTCCCACAGGGACGGATGTGAGGACTTAGAATATTACCAAGAAATTGAGTGATGTGGTCATTAATTGAAAAACACGATACAAAAGTTTATAATAGAAACTCAATGAGAACCGGTTTTACTTTGAAAACATTAAGATACAAGGCCCGGTTGAAGACAGCGCTTTCTACATTTGCAGTTTAAAAAGGCATACCTGTAGAATGGACGTGACGTCCTTGACAGTGATAATACCCTCCGCAGCAGCGATTCTTCGCATCATCATTTGAACAGATCGAATCTTCTGTCGGCTGACCTCCCGCATCACTGGAACCAATTGCTTCTGCATGGAATATTCCTCACCCAATCGACCGTCTTCTGTCTCCTCCTCTAGTTCCAACAATGCCGACTCGAGGCTAGCACCTTGAGACAGAGTATCGGACAGTGAGGTGGCTTCAGGAACACGAGGATTGTTAAACTGTCCTGATATCTATGAGGATGTGAAAATATTACATTGTCAATGAGAAGCGTGCATGTTGTCCTCACAGACTTCCAACATCTTTACTTCTACATCCAAAGCGAAAAACAAGTCTTAAATCACGACTTTAATAAAATGTGGATATAATGCACAGAATACATGTGAAAAGAGAACACAGATAATTAGCTGAACAACAGGAATTAGGTGCAGATAGCAAATTGATATCTGTGCTCATTCTTACCGTCATTCAGGAACTCGATGAAGTTTCAGTGACAAGTACATTTGCAATTTTATAGTTTCCAGTGCAAAAGCAAAGATGCGCTTCATAGACCATCATATAACAGAGCCGTCAGCAGGAGGTGCATAGCACTCATCATGCAAAAATATGATATTCAATGTTGCCTTCAATCAAAATACTAAGGCCAAGTCATCGAATGCATTACCCGTGCTTCGGACGTTCGACTCTTGTCCATTGGCAGGAAATTCAAAACATGGATATGCGCATTGCGTTCACCAGCAGAATAAGCTTCTGGAAAATTCTATAATTCACAGTGGAAACATCGAATAGAAACCCTTCTATTAAGTCTAGATTCCAAATATCTGATTTCGCATTAGTGGTGCTTTTAATACTAAAGAGAAAGGTTCAACAATCTTTCCATTGATCATTAATTATTATCACTGAATCACTGAGAGAGTTTCGTAGATGATAAACATGTAACAATGTGAATAAAAGTTCATCACCTGTTTTCGTCTACATTTTCATTGAAAGAAAGGAGGAAGATAAAGATAAGATAAAGGAAAAGAATTTAAGATGAGAAATATTATGCTCACCAATTCCAGTTCAGTAGCTATAATTTCAAAGAAGTCACATATGATGCATCTTATCTTTCAAAGATGGATATCAATTAAATAAATGTTTTTTCTTCAATGGGAATGATAGAAAACAACAAGTAAAAAATAACTCTAAAAAGTTCTTGAATGGATCAGTTTTCTCCAAATACCGTCAATCAACGGGAATGGCCTTTTTGCAACATGCATATTTCGTAGTATTTATATAACATTTTAGTGTCACGCTGTTCTGTTCTGGTGGCACTAACAAACTTGTTGCTCTTGACTTTTCTTCCATTTCATTGTGTGGCTGCACGATCATTTTTGTGGCAGAAACCAAAGAGTCAAATTTAAAGGTGCTCTCAGTGACTTACTTCGGGCAGTGGTGTGCCACAAGTTTCTTTTTTATGCTTTATTGCTATGGCTTACAACCGGGGTTCACAGATGCATTTTTGATGCAAAACGCTGATAATTCCTGTGAAGTTGTTGAGATAAGACATGATGATTTCTTATACATTTCTTCGACAATAAGATGAGAGCATGACTGTATTCGTCGTTGGTCCTCAGCGAATAAGTTGACGTTGAATGAGTGAAAGTGTTTCACTGTGAGTTTCATAAAGAAGAGACCTCCAAAAAATTCATGTGATTTGCCTCTTCTTTTGAAGAGAGAATTCTTGGAGTAACTTTGTCTGAAGATCTAACATGGACAAAACATTTTGAGCAAATTGAGGCACGCCGCTCATGACGGTTGTATTACTTGCGTGTTCTAAAACCGGTTCTATCTCATAACGAATTATGGTTGTTTTACAATGCTATGATAGAAAGTATATTTCTGTAAAATACTGTGCACCTCTCTTGCATTTAAATTAAAAGTGTTGTCATATTGTAGATAAAACTTTTCGACGCATCATTTCTTCATTGTTCGTGTGCCTTTGCTATAACTGTAGCAATTTCTTTGAGATGAAAAAGTATCTTGCAGGAAGCTACTCTGGTCAGCGAACTAACCTGACCATCCCTTGTACTCAATAGTTGCAGCCACAGAATTCAAGATTTTTTTTTATCTGCTTCGGTTTGCTAGGAGTGTGATAAATACGAAATTGACGGCACATCGAGGAACCTATTAGGTGGGCAAGAAGGAATTCCTAATACCTTACAGAGATAGGAAAAAAGTCGTGCGTCGCTTGCGGATTAATGTGAGTTCTAGCAACGTACTTCGATTGTCAAAATTCCTTCAGATTCGAAGAATTCAGATCATTGCGCACAAGTTTTCTCCATAATGTTGGCCCTTCTGATCATTATTAAAAAAAGTAGCAGGCGTACGAAAATTAGTTCACTTGATGATTTCACATCCTCTCCTCGGCATTGCTCACTGTATAGTGCATACATTGAATCGAAGCCAAGAAAGCAATGTATGTTTTGGTGTGTGCGAAGTGATATCACAGCACACACGCATCTCTCACTGGCTCTGGTGTCCTCTGCTGACAGCTTATTGTTTGCCATTTCCAATAGCAAGCGATACACGAATTATCCATTCGAGAAGGAGCAAGTTGTCTAATTCTGTGATGTGCCCTTTCGACATTAAAGTTAGATATAACCCTTCCTTTCTAGGAAACCGAAGCGCGCGCAGATGAATCTAATTGTGATTGCAGCAATTAAAGACAATCTGGTTTCTGTTCCTACGGCTCTATCGAGCAGGAGGAGGAATGGTTTTACTGTATATTCAATTATTATTTACAATGGACTTGAGTTAATTCAATAAGTCGCCATTCCACAGAGAATTTGTAAAGTCTACCTTCATTACTGTATTTTTGATTCCCATTTCATAGAATAAAGGAATTATTAATTATGAGTTATCCATACTTACATAGACCAATAGTCTCCAGACACAATGCAAACCTAAGCTTATTGTAGCTTTAGTACTTTGAATGCATCCAACGCCTTTGAATACATGCATTGTATATGATGGACTAAAATGGTGATTACTTCCACAACTGCTTTATTGATCGCATTCCTTTGAAACAACTTGAAAAGAGGATGCCGTTGTGAGCGAATTATAGCATTTTCAGTGCTAATTCAAACTTATTCGGCATCTTTGGATATCTGGTACAATAAATAATATTCCACATTATTCAGAATTTAAGATGAATAACTATCCACAATAGTTGATAAATACCATGTACAGGGTGGACCAAAAGTTTCTGACCCCTTGAAGCTTTTTAAGGAAAAACAGAAATTCGTCGGATAAAAATCTATTTATTATCCATGAATGCATATAATTTCAGTGTAGAAATAACAATATGTAAACTATAAATGTCAAAAATTAATATTTCGTGTTCTTACCTTAATTTCTCAGACATTCCGAGACACGAGTATGGAAGCTTTTGACCAAAGATTTGAAATAGGATGGTTCCAAAGAATCCCACTCATCTTTTACTCTCGCAATAAGCTGCTCTCTGTTTCTCGGCCGTGGAGACTTGAACACTAAATCCTGAAGAATCTACCAAATGTTTTTAATGACGTCTAGGTCCTCTGAAGTTCCAGGCCAGTCTTTCCAAACAGTGAGGTCCAACATCGTCCAAAACAGTGAATATTCAATGTCCTTTGGCCAGTCTTTCCAGTTTTTCTTCGCTGTATGTGCTCGTGCACTATCCTGCATAAGAACTGCTTTCTCCGGATAGGGGACGATTCGACGAGCATGTATTGAATCGACGTAGACAGATTCTGTCCATGTAGTTGTCACCATTGACAGATTTTCCGTTTTGGACCACATGAAGATCCGCTTTACAGTATCGAATGATGCCACCTGCGACCATAATATTCAGATAAAACTTTGGTACTGGGACACGAGGTATGCTTGCTGGTGAACTGGTTCGACTTCAGAAATTTTGTTTGTTCGGTTTTGGATTCAGTTCCATTATACTTTCATCTGTCCGGTATCCACGACCGAGAAACAGAACAGATTATTGCGAGAGCGAAAGATGAGTGGGATTCTTTGGAACCGTCCTTTCTCAAATCGTTGGTCGAAGGCTTACCTACTCGTGTCTTGGAATGTCTGAGCAATGAAGATAGGAACACGAAATAGTAATTTTTGACTGAAATGTATGCATTCATGGATGGAAAATAGATTTTTTTATCCGACGAATTTCTGTTTTTCTTAAAAAGCTTTAGGGGGTCAGAAACTCTTGGTCCACCCTGTAAATGTGCACTAAAATGCCGAATGCTAATTACACTTGGCGAGGCTGCGATCACACTCGGCCAGTCCTCATCGTGCCAAATTCATGCATAGCATCGATAAACTGCATGCGTATCAAGCAAATGTGTTGAGATGAAATTTGAAATGCAATAGGTGGATATGTAATTCTCAAAATATACTCATTGTCAGCTTTCACACAAAGACAAGGATATTTTACTAGTTGAAAATTTAACTATGCACTTCAAATTACTCTCCGATGTTGGTCGCACCAATGCATCTCGCACCTCTGCGCTGTAATTCCATGAAAGATGACAATAAATATCAGGAACAAACACAGAAGCCAACCACTATCTTGATTGCTAAGTAAACAGCACAGTTGAAATCGAGCACACCTGAATTCGAGACACTTTTCGAGAGACGTATTATTCTCGGAGATTATTCGAAATCTATTCCGTGTCATTAAAGTCAACTATTTCAACTACGCATCACTGATTGTGAGTGTGTACATATCTATATTGACACCAAATACTCAAAATTCCTCAGCAGAGTGTTTTCAATGATCGAATAAAGACAATTCTTTGAAAGCATAAGGAAATTTAAAAATATCAAAGAACAATTTTCATAGGAACTATAAAATGCATTGTTGGACTGTTAAATTATTGTCTTGATAATGGTCAAATGTTTGCTACTTCACAATCAAATGAATGAGATTCAAACAATGTTGAAATGGCTGCATTATTGCTAATTAATACAAATGAATACGTTTGAAAGATGTTTTTGGATGCATTGGCGACCAACCACTATCTGTCTCACTTTTATTGCATCCCAAATTCATGATGCTATTAGTGAAATAAAACAAAAACGACTAGTGTTGGTCGATCGATTTTATGTCATTATTGGACATATCTTGAGGACAAAGTTATAGTGAAGACAAAGCCATTAAATGCGTCAATTGAGAACTTGTCAAGGCTAAAAGAACTATTGGCAATTGCGTCTAAAACCACAGAAATTGAATGCATGCTAAAAACAATACAGTAGGAACTGATTTACAATTGCGTCTAAAACTGCGGGATTCAATGTCAAATGTTAAAACAATAAAATTGGAATTGAAGACTCGTGTTCCTTCATCATGGTAGAACAATTGACTTGTTTCATGACCAGACTTTCAGCAGTGCGTATGTAATTGTTGCAGAAATATATTTGGAAATTGTCATAGCTAATTCTATGGATGATATTATGAATGAGTGCCTCATGCTATCAGGTACTTGATGCGCTACCTTCACTCAATTCCACGTATAGTCCAATTTCCTGGTTCATTTCAGAGGATGCTGCAAACTGGAAATTCATACGTCAATTTTTTTGTCGAATTCGAGAAAATGCTTCTTTTTAATTAGCAACTCTACACTGTAAACTGTCACCTCCTAAAATCGAAGAAATCTGCATCCTAAAGCGCGACACATTAGAATTTTAGGAGGTTGCGTGAAATAGGATGCTGACATACTAAAGAGAACAATAACACTAGTGCGCTAGCCTCCTAAAACGCTTTGCTTTAGGATTTTTTTATTAGTTACGAATAGTGTCTCGCTTCAGTGTGTGATTTAGGAGGTACTGGTTTAGAGTGTATACGTGTATAATATTCTCTCATCATAGTAAGCTGTACGAAAGAATACAACAGATCAGCATTGCAGAACAAATAAATAACAATGCCGATCGTGTAAGTATAATAATCAGATATTTCACTGAGGAGGGGCGCAATTTTTGAATATCTTTTAAAACAAGCAAGCAATGACTAACAGATTTCTTACATCTTACTTTCAATGTGCGTGTTATTCAACTTTTGACCGAAGGGAATTAATTTTAGCACTATACACACATTTTAGAACTATAATACATAAGAACTATTTTAAATTTGAATGTTTGGAATATTTTGGCTGATTTAGGTATATTCACTTTTAATTTTTGGTGTCAATTCTTGATGAAAACAGTTGAGATTACATAAAGGATTCCTCCTATCAATATAAAGATGTTTGCAAATGCAAAGCTTTTGAATTTGAAATTATCTGCTTATTATGTAGGCTATATGCATGTTTGAAATTGAAACTTTGAAAATGGTTTTGTTTACATTTTTACTATTTATTAGTATTTTTTAGTTCTGCATTTAATTAGAAACTATTGAGCATTTTCATGACCATGTTGGTTTTAGCTTCAGTGTCTAGATTAAAAGTTCATCGAATTGGGTTGTTTCTTCGCTGCAGAAACTAAATACTAAAATGTGCAATTCTAGTGTTATTTGAGTTGTACTAAAAGTTTGAATTCTTTGATTCTTTGATTAGTTTATTAACCAATTTGACCAGATCTTTCGATTAGAGCATGATTTATTAATTCTGGTTGTGGTTTTCTATTTCAAATAGTGATCTAACGGAAATTCGCAAAAAATTGGCGTTTTTTCTACCTTTGACATTCACCTCAGCCCAGGGATGACACAAAAATAACAATGATGCTGATTTTCTTTTGATGTGTGGTTTGGCAAAATTGGTACAATTTTAGTAAATATATTTATTAGTCTATTCTATCAGATTCGCGATAAATGCGAAGTCACCAAAATTGCTTTTTGGCTTTTCATTATTTCCACTTGTTTTTGGCCTGATTCACTGTTTGCTGTTAATAGGTTTCCACTTTCATGAGCAGTTATCTAAAATGCTGCTACCTATGCCGCAAGACATACAACATACTGAATGTTCTCGGATCATATCTGCTTAGAAAAATTGGCTTATCAAATTTTCGGTACTTCTATTCTTCCGCCCCCCCACATTTTTGTTGTTGACACCCGAGAGTTTTGCATCGTCTCTCGATGCAAGATCTTCTCTTGCTCCTTCGGGCAGTCTCACTACTGTCGCAAAAGCGTTGAGTGTGTAAAATGAGCTTGTAGAACACTTACACCCTCAGAATTAGACAACTACTCGTCATTTGTCTGTAGACAACAATCAGACGAAGTTCATGATCACAGCTGTATCTTGTATTCTAACTGAGTATCCAAGGGACCAATACTTCATCCAAGGGTTCAAGTAAGACTTCTCAGTAGCGTTGTAGTGTCACTCAGTGACAGATCAAGTCTATTCTAAGCCCAATATGACTAACGTTGGCGATATGTGATGACTTTGGAAAACTTGAAAATGTGAGGGGGATAGAAGTACCAATTAGGACCAATAGAACCATTAATTGAAGTACCAATTAATACCAAATAGAAGTACCAAATTTTCAACCATTTATGGTTTCTCGTACTGTCTTATTCGAAGGGGCAGGTCCAAACCAATTGAATAGCTATATTTGTAAAAACTTGCTGTGAGTATCAGAGCAACTATGAACTGACTGACATTCGTTCCATAGAAGCGATCTACCTAAATTTCTATGAAATTCAATCGATTCTCATGCCTTCCAATCGCATTGCACAAAAACGTGCCATACATCATTTGCGAGCTTGCATTCTCAGCTTTAAAAGCAGCTGTGATAGACTTGTATCCGTTACTTATTTGCTGAGCAGTGCTCAAAATATGAGAATCACTCAAGTTGCAAATCGCAATTTTTCAATAAGAGAGCATATGTGTGTATGATAATGAATCAAGCACGGGGAGAATGAGCATTTTTTGAGCTTTCTTTTGATACACACTGGTCATCAAAATTGAGGAATGAGAATAAAATTGGGGATATCGTGAAGTTATCACAATATCTTGACCCTTTTCACTGAGAATGTTGTATTGTCACTTTTTCATCAAAAATGTTCATGTTTGTAGTTGTATCTCAAGAATCCTTACGATGTAAGGAATTGGAATATGCAAGTTTTATGAAAATCAGTTCAGTAGTTCTTTTTCAAACCTCTTTCACTCATTTCCGCAAAAGTACACAAACAATGCAAGGTGAGCGAAGGCTCAAAACAAAATAATTAGCGAAGGCATGCCTTTGCTCTCTCGCAATGACTACAGATTGTCTATCTTCCTTGTTTTTGTGATATTAAATTAATTTATTAATTTATTCATTAATGCAATAGTTTTCTATGCTAGATGCATTTTCATAGTTTTTTTATAAAACTTCATGAGCAATATTTTCTGTCATATATCGCTAGTTGCACTGACGGAATAAAGAATTCTGTACTTTATTATTATTAAGACTTATGACAAGTGAAACTGCTTTGAATTTGAATTTGTTCTGATTAAATAGATGAGCTGATGCAATACTGACATAGTCCAGATGGGTGATGCTGTCAGCAAGATGTTCAGATGAAGATGTATTGATTAAGGGATCAGTTATCGTACTGGCCATCGTTGTACAAGCCTGTTTAAATAACAAAATTATTACTGTTTTCTTTGGAATCAAATTTGTTAACGTAATTCAGTGGTTAGAACGGTTGATAATACGACATTGTGATATTATATCATTACGTATTCGATCAATTTTTACACCAGCTGATAAGCTGAGTCATGATGAAATTGACATCTGTCGTACGTGAGCACTATTTGGATATGTACAATGAGAATGAAATCCTCCGGCAATCTGCGAGCATATTAGCAAATCTTCTCCATCAGCAGTATTTGCTCTAATAATGCGTTAGAGGAATTCGCTTTCTGTTGGTCAAGCTGTCATATCTTCATCTCAAAACACAGCGTTTTGTTACTGACATTCTCTCGTCATTCGCTGCTCGTCTATGTTACACATGTACATATTTCTCTGATAATTTTTTCTTGATATATTTGATAGTGACAATTTCTATCTAATAGCGACTGCAATTCCACAACTTTTGAATGAAAGCTCTGGTAAGTAAAAGCCATCGCTACTTCGTTCAATACAAAGCTGAAATCCATCGGGCATTCACTCTTAAAAATGATCAATTGTTTAAAATGAGATTCTAAAAGATGCAGAAAATCTGCAATGATCAAACCAGTGTTGATCAGGAATTATGCAAAAATTACATGCAAACATATACCAAAATCACATACAATTTGAAACTGACATCTGATACAAGATTCTCGCAAGCTTACAGAGATCTGGCATGTTTTTCATACCACATCTCACTTACTTTCGTATGTGATTGGTATGTAGCGATACGAACTATTCTATCTGTGATTGGCTGTTTTACACTGAAATACGAGTTGCTGGTATGTTTTATATACAAGACCTGATGCACATTCATCCTCATTCGCATGCCTCTGGTATGCTTCTGGCATGAAGAGCTTTAAGTCACATAGCAAAAATATATATATATTACATGCTACTGTCACTACTATCAAATAATTTTTTTCAGTAATATAAGTCGTGAATAGTTTTTGATTGATAGAGTGATATTTAGCTAGATTGGATGTATTGTGAATTTTATGCTTCACGAGATTGTCGTCTTTGCTTTTTGTCTAGCATTAACAGGATGCTTAGCTAGCTCTGCTTTATGAACCAAGTTGACTAACATCAATTCATTCAAACGATATTTTTCTTCATAAATTATAATGTGTTTTTATTTCGGATTGATAATATGCTTAATTTCAAATTTACATAATGCATAATTGCTGATGGTTAAATACTTGTCGATTATTTATAAAATGCCTCAGACTTACATGATAGTGTTAAAATCGAATTCAGTATTGAAAGTTTGACTCTTGAATGTCATTATCTCACTGCTTGCAAAACAGTAACTTTAGTGTGATCTTTATTGACAAAAGGCCTTAAATCAAGATACTTAGACATGATTTATGCATTATTTTTACATTGTGCTGGTATGGCTTTAGTATGTAAACACACTTGAAGTAACATGCGAAAAGCATGCAAATAGATGTAGAAATATAGCAAAAGAATATTTTGGTATGCATCCTTCGTATGCGATTGGTATTGGTATATACAGTGTACAGTGTACATAGATGTACAGTTGTACACACATTGTTGAAAACATTTACAGAAAGTTAGACGTAAATGCTTATCGCTTAAGTGAAGAATTGAAAGTAGGCTAGTTTTCTATTCAGTCATAGATCTTTTCAACTAGTTTCTTGGATTTCAAATTCTTCTGCTTTGCATGTACATGATCATCTTTAAATGCAATCATTACAATGCTGATTATGGCAATAAAAATGTGTATTGCCTTCAAAATGAGACCTTATTGGCTAATTTCTGTTGGGTAATTAGACAGTTATGCTACATTAAATTTTAGTTGAATTTTTTATGCCGCATCCAACTCAAAAAATGTCAAAAAAATCATAATATCAAACAGGATAAAATCAAATAGGAACTTCAAATGCAGCAGCTTGACTTTAGGTACATTTCTTTCATATAAAACATGATTATTACAGCTTAAACAAAATTATTCAATCTACAAATGAATCACATGTACTGGAAGTCTATGCACATTTGCACTGAAAACAGTTTTTTGTTTATCTAATTCATTTTTATGAATTTCACTGTATTCTAATAGTGTCTTGCTTATCAACATGAAGAATTTACGGAAAGTAGATTCAAGACTAAATTTAGAGTTTATATATTTTAAATTTTCTTATCATTATCGTCGATTGGGTAAACTGTGACCCACCAACAATATTGAAATTCGAAATATTAAAGTGCAAAATATGTTAACAAAGTCATTTTTAATTCATGTCAAAGAAAAATTTTATCTAGATTACTTGCCAGCACCTTGTCGTTGTCATAAGGTCAAACCCACAGTTTAAAAAATTAATCTTTATCTCTTCAAGAAATAAAGAAGCAACAAAGAAGCAACATAATCATAAAGTAGTCCCAGTATCACAGCAGAGCAGCATTAGTGATCATTTCTGTTTTCATTCATGGATCCCTTAATACAGTGTTAAACAAAATGTTCCGTATTGAAGAATTAAGGGGTCTGTATCCATAGTTCCAGAGATTTAACACTGACTCTGTTCTGTTTCACTTTTTTGATAAGTACTAAAAGGCTACATGTCAGCATGCACAAAAGTTCTTCATTTTAGTGAGAAACATCAATTCAGCATAATTGCCATGATCTGTGGACTATATAGTTGGGCATTAGTGATCATAATTCTGCATCACTGAGCTCGGAATAGGCAAAACATTAATTGATTATGTGAGAAGGTTGCATGTATACTTAATAATTATTCAGTGAATCCTTTCTAATAGCAAAATACGCGGCATCTGCAGTCTACTTATGTAGTAAAATCAGTAGTGCAGTCTCACGTGCGAAATTGTACGTGGCTATGCAATTTGCTATTAAGCTAGCCAATAGGAATGCAGGAATTCTATGAACGCACGCCACATATACCTAGCAATTGCCAACAATCGGGAGTGGCATGATAATGTTTAACACCCGTATTAGTCGTGGCTTGTATTGGCCACTCTTATTTTTGAGATGCTCACTTTGTTGTCACTGCTTCGTGGCGACTTCGGTGGCGAGCCATTTACAGTGAGTGGTGTCTTTTAATCAACCTCTTATTGACAAGCTCTACTTAGATCGTAGAAAGTCTACTGCGCCTCTTTTGCATGCATGGTCAACTGTCTGACAAAAGCTTTGATGCGTCGCTGCTTAGATGAATATCATCGACGTTTGCAGAGTTTATATAAATATTAACCAGTACAGAAAATTGAAAGAAGATATTTTGCAAGTCATGCCACAGCTGCAGACTCATTCAACTGTCAACAAAAAAGTAAAGATGGCATCTGAACAGCGATAAATTAATTCTCACCAACACACAGCATCTCAGCTGACACTATGTCTGTTACACTATCTAACTAATAGAGAATGAGAATTTCCAACCTCTTCTATATGGAATGCGTTTTTACAGATGATAATCGCTGATTGCTAAATTGCTGGATATAAAAGGGCTCTGAAAGTCATTCTGCCGCGGTATGGCGCATTTTCTGCATCATTATCATTACATTGCAATCCGTGAACAACAATAAAGTTGCATTCAACGATCATCTATTGACAGAAACACATGACAGTAATATAGAACACAGTATAATATAGGATATATGATAAAGAAAGCAAAGTACAGTTCACTAATACATGCGTGAGTTTACCGATCTGTAGAGTGATGGACTCATGCCCAAATATCGAATCAAACTCTGCATTTGAATGTGAATTGCTTGTTTCAGATGAGTCAATGTCAAATTCGATCAAAACAAATCTTTAATCAACGCCATCAGAAAGCATCAAAGCTTCTGCTTTCATTTAACTCGCATTTTTGAATGGAGGTCTGATATGTCATTGAGATTGAGTGCTTCTTTGTTTATATTGTGTTGCAGATCCCCACATTCATTTGCAAAAGTGGTTGCTGAAATTACAATGTTCTATTTGTTATTTGTTCTATCCAAATCATCAAATGTATTTGCAGCTGTGATCATCATGTTCGAATCTGTGTTCTTCGGAAAATACTCTAAAGTAAGTCATTTTATTGTAGTAGACGTTTCGGTGACTGACCTGTTCACTTTGATCACTGGCGAATACAAAGAACTGTCGTGTAAGGCTCAGCCACACTGCAAGCTTTTCCAAGCGTTTCCGAGCAAAGCGTTTTGCAGCAAATATAAAGTCATCATTACAGCAGTTGCCACACTGCGAGCAAAGCAAACCAGAGCGGTTGATAGCTTGCAGAGATACGTTTGCTCGAGACGCTCGTGTTTGCTTTGCTTTCAGTGTGGCTGAGGCCTAACGCTCCCCATATGTGATAAAGCATGAAGGTTACTTTTGAGTCATGGGTTACAAACTGTATTTCAACCAAATAAGTCTGGGAAATTGCCTCAAAAGTTAAAGAAATGGCCTCTGATGTGAATATCAGCAATATTGTCTACTAAAATAAACTGTAGCGATTGTGATCAATTTTACAAAGGAGAAGGCGGAAGGAGGCTAAGGCCACGTGTGAATGAGCATAAAAGTGATACTGGTGACCTTCGTTTTACTTCAGCAGTATCTGAGCACACGCACAACAATTCTCATCAACCCAGTATCTGTGATCGCCAAGGAGAAGGATTTTCGAAGAAGAAAGCAGAGCGAAGCGACATACATTTCAACTATCCGAGACAGGGTATATGACAGAGGTAATGGTGTTGGAATTAATTACTTATGGCGATCTTAAATACATCGATTCTATAATCAATTTCGACTTTAAAAGCATGAACTTCTATCCTTTAGTACAAGCCAAGCTTTTTTTATCTTTTAGCAGTAATGTGCCGCAAACAAATATACTTCTATCTCTATCTTTATTGATTTAATTGATAGCTTATTGTGATATCCGTGACTTCTGATTAATCGTGCATGCATATGTACGGTAGATCAGCCACCGAAACGTCTGCTACAATAAAGTGACTTATTGAATTTTTTTATCTTCGGTTAGGTTCTGCTATGTTTCCTCAGGCTTGGAGAGACCTTCCATGTCGTGCATTCGATATGGTTGCCCTGGCCCCACCATGTGGTATAGGTTGGAGGTTAGGGGCCGAAACCTTGCTTCATGCAGCCACATGGTTCCTCCCTGATGACTCCATACATAGCAAACTTAATTTTGGTTTCTTAGGTTTCTTATTTTCACCATTTGTTATTTTTAAGTTTGCTTCTTGTCAAGTCCATGACGAACTCTCATTTTAGTTCTTAGATTGTGAAAAATGAAATTGATTGCAAGTTTTAATTCATTTTCCTTCCCGTCTTAAGTTGGGTCGACTAGCCTTTATTCGTCTTTCAATCCCTACTCTGTACTGGAGTAGGTCACTCTATGTAGTTAGTATTAATTTATATTCATTCGTTCATGACTTTTAATTACCTAATTATTTACAGGATTCTACATACACTAGGGTAATGTTGTTTAACTTTGATATCTTCCGTTTCCCTGGATCCCTCGAAATATTTTGACCATGCAGTGTCTTAATTCGTTTACTAACAGTTGAAACAATTTTTCGAAAAACACAAATTTGAACTATCCAGTTGTGAAAAACGAACGTAGAACGCTGGACAAATGAAGTACGTGCGATCTGGTTAATTGTCATCAAGTTGTGCTGTGTAAACCTGATTCATCATGATTCATATTGTGTTTCCAATCATGTGTGAACATCTCTGATACTGGTCTATGCCTTCGATGAACCTTAAAAAGTTGAATTTTTGTCAAAAGAATTCAATATATTCAATGGATGTCTTCATTAAGTGAATATGAATAGGGAAGAATGTGTACCTTTTCGTTGGCTGGACCAGCATCTCGCTTCTTCTTTTTCTTCGTAGAGCTCCTGCCGCTGGTAGGAGTTGTTGTACTCTTCCGTCCTGCGGACCAAGTGCGTGCTCCTGAAGCTGTAGGCATTTTTTCTTCTTCTTCCTCTTCGTCGGAACCTGCGCTAGCCGAGTCCGAGGAGAACTGTAGGAGACAAAACTTCGGAAAATGAATGTGAAGAAGACATTTCGGGTTATTCATCAGAAGATGTGAATGACGCTTAACAAAATACTTATCTAACTTACTCACTTGCGCGGATGTGCTTACGATCGACCTATCAGTTTATTTTCATATTTTTCTGGCCGATTTTTCTATTCATTTTATCTTGAATTATACAATCTTGATTATCCCCAGTCATCAATACTCTCTGCTGTACAAAGTTGGTGTAAAATCGACAAGAAGCATTTTTAATGCAAAGATCAGCACATTAGGCATTCCACTTCACGGTGGCACTCACAGACTCAATAAACGAGGACGACTATAAACGCACGCACACGTGAGTGATCTTCCTATTGGGTTGAGATGAAAATTTGTTCAGTTGTGTTGTCTCACGGCTCAAAGAAATAAAATAGTTGCTTTCAGACCAAGGAAGCTCGCGCAAACTCTCTTCAGAGTGTGATCGAATAAAGAGCAAACAGTGACATCATTGGCACATGGATGATGCTCAAGAGAAGCTTCCAATAGCTACATAGAAAAGAAGAGGCTCCCAAATGATGACCTGCGGCTTTGCTAGATATTATTGAAGAGCGGGATAAGCAGAAATCTCCCGTCACTTGGTCAACTATAGAAGTTTAAAAACAAAAAATGCCACAAGTAGGTTCGACACTGATCCATTCTGGCCTCGAGAAATCAGTACATCCAAGAAGGGCATTGTATCGTTCACCTATTCCTCTATGATAAAGGTCAGGTTAGGATGAGCACTGTTAAACACAGACAGAAGATCTTGCACTTGCTGACGATTGATGTCGACAAGAATAAATATGTCGTCCACATAGCGTAGGTACTTGACGCAACAATCTTCTGTCATAGACTGCAGTTTTCTCTCCAAGTATCCCATGAACACATTTGCAAAAAGAGGGCCAAGGCAGCTGACCATTGCGACACCATCGACTTGACGAGAGTAAGTACCATTAAATAATAACTGCATGTTCGATGTACACAGAAGCAGCATCTCCCGAAGAAGATCAGAAGGGATTGCACAAGAGATATTGTGAGCAGAGATTGTCTCGATGATTAAATCGATGGTTTCGTGTAAAGGCACATTCGTAAGAAGAGACTTCACATCCATTGAATACATCTTCAAATTGCTTAAATTGAAACTTTGTATCAATTCAGCGAATTCAAAACTGTCCTTCAACATTGAATGTCCGTAGAAATCAGCAACTGGTTGAAGCACTGATGAAAGCCATCGAGCCAATTCGTGTGTAGGCGAGCCAACCATTGACAACACTGGTCTGAGAGGGCACCTAGTTTTGTGAGTCTTAGGCGTACCATCGAGCTTTTTCGTCGAGATTTTCTTGCTTTCTATTTTATTTGTGCATACTTAGTATACTCATCCTTTTCCTTAATGTTTTTAGTATAACTTCATTTGATTTCGCATTTTCTAGCTGTCACAATTACTGCTTTTTGTAC
Source organism: Prostheceraeus crozeri (assembly GCA_907163375.1). Classification (NCBI taxonomy): domain Eukaryota; kingdom Metazoa; phylum Platyhelminthes; order Polycladida; family Euryleptidae; genus Prostheceraeus; species Prostheceraeus crozeri. The sequence goes on along the minus strand of CAJQUW010006116.1, from coordinate 19,943 downwards.
AATTCATTTGGTCTTAATTGTACCTTGAGTTGTAGATATTTATTCCACCACCTTCCGTCCGCAAATTGTGTCACGTTGTGTGCAGAATGTCTTTGAATCGTGTTAACAGTCAATAGCAGTGTGTATCATGCGTTCATTTCCAGTGTATCCACCATGAAGAGAACTGGACGAAAGATCTCGTGGAAATAAAATGAAGAACCTACTTGTGGCATTTTTTTATTTTTAAAGTTACGAAAGGGACATCTTTTTTCGACTATATAAGTACAAATCCTATATGCGAACATATTTACATCAATCAGTTTAGGATTATATTTTCTTGTGAAGTTTTCTTGCCACATTATGTGCATGTGTATACAACTGCAAGGGTAATATAGGATCATATCATTTCGCGATGCACATAGGATTGTCTTAATGAATTATCTCACAATCGATGCATTATGATGTGGAAACGGTCTCATAGATACCTCGAGTTACAAGCAGCATGAAAAGGCATAAATATGATTAATATTAATTTTCCTTCTAATTCATGCAATGAATGTCAGTACACTGCACACGTTATTATTAATGTTGTGCATTCGAAAAATCGAATAAAAGTGCTTCAAGAAGAAAATCTATGTGAAAATATTCTCCGGTTGTTTTTCTGATAACCAGTCAATTATCAAATTTCAAATTTATTAATTTAAACCTTCATTATTGAACCTTTCATATTTCAGATCATAATTTAAACCCGGAATTATGACATACAACATTGATGAAGACATTATCGGATGGGTATGAAGCAAATAGAAGAAAATACCACTGATCGTCGCTCGCGATCATACTACATGTTCATGTAGAGAGTGATAGAATGATATAAAAGACAGTTGCATCGTCAGCACATGGATGCTGCACCACAAAACTTTTCAATAGCAAAATAGAAAAGAAAGGGTTCCCAGACAATGATGTCGGCCTATCAGATGTTATCGAAGAGCAGGATAAGCACAAATCCTCTATATGCGAACATGTTGGCAGCATGGATACTGACATACCGTTCAAATGAATTCAAGTGAATGATTCCCGTGGGTACTCACAGTATCTGTACGTATTATTAAGCAGCATGGCTTGTTTCACTAGGTGACATGCCACGCTCAATTACGCGTAATTACGCGTAAACTACGCGTAATTACAGATGACCCCTAACATCCGTGACTATGCATGACATTGCTGCAATATCTGTCGGCAGTCCTGTTATATAGACTTTGCGTCTCATGTGTCTGCATGTATCAGAGGCTAAACAATGTGATAGGACCTCAATTTCATGCTCAGGGAAGACAGAACATGCTTAGCGGTTCATCCGTGGTTCAAGCGGCAACGCAAACAACTGCAGACGGCGTGCAAACTATAAACTATAAACGCTCGCCCGCGCGTATTCATAAACATTCGCCATGTTTTAACAGCATCAGATCAAGTGATTTCTGATTCTAAGTGCAGCGCGTAGAATAATAGAATATCTTTAACCACGGATGTTTGGGGTGCTCCGTAATTGCGCGTGAATTACGCGTGGCATATCACCTAAAGGAATAGTATAATGACATATATAAGGATACCGAAAATAGTGATATGGTTAAATAAGGTGTCTATCGATGTCAAGCGACGTGTTTTTATTGCAGATCTTATTGACTGGGCTTGCTGCTTCACCCAGTTGGTCTTGTTGAAGGCGCTACATGCTTCGCTTTCGAGTCCCTAAACCTGTGAGTTAAGGTAGGTGAGTATCATGATTAAATCTGGAAATGACATCTCCTATCCTAATATTTGCATTATTAAAATCCTATCAGTGATTTGGTCAGAAACTAAACCACAATTTCTTGCCTTTTGAAAGGAGATATCGCAGTAATTGGTTGCAGTCTATTCCACAGTGAAATCAAATCACTTACCTGTATGCACCCAGTGGAAATTTCATCCTCTGTCACTTTATAACTTTTCTCCTCAGCCTTCCATACTTCCTGAGTGAATATTCGACGAGCATTTTCAATATCTAAAATGTACTCTAAACTCTTCTGCCGTCTCAATTTCGTGGCTTGCTCACTTACTTCGTCCATGGGAAAGCGTTTATCTCTGATTTATAAGTCAGGAAAGTTTGATCACCTAACACTGAAACTTGGAGATTGTTGTTAATCTCATATTCATCTTTCGCTAACGAACATGCGACCAGCAGATTACAATTACTGACTAACTTGATGAATTAGATCGTGTTCCCTGCCGCGAGCTGATCTGGTGGCAACTAATCATTGAACTCTGCACAAATGATGACGATAATCTTACGGAACTTTGAAAGTCTTTGAATTTAGCGCTTCTTAGAAAGATCTCTTTCTGCATTCCTTCCGGTTTTATCTGAAAATCGTAGTAGAGATGTTCAAGACAATTTTCAATGGTCTAGGCATGATTCAGTTCTCTCACGCATTATTTTCTCCCTAAGAAGGATTCTACAAATGGAGTAAATGACCAATGCATTCCGCGCAGAACAAGTCGTAAAAACTACTTCTGCGAAACATGACCTGAGATCCACAGTATTGGCGGCATAAGTAATTGATAACTTGTCAATTTTCTTTACTGACGCAAGTCAAAACTGCGGTAAGATAGGCAATCACATGGTCGCATACTTCGAATTGATAATATTTGCGTATATTAGTGTATGTTCTGATATGACACAAATAGCCTATTTGCTTTTCATTTTGCTTTTCATGATTCGATACATATGCTTTCATTGTGATCAGGAAAACATTTATAGTGAATCTTCAAGTAGGATATATAGTTGATGGATTTCGTCGGGAGGTTCATAATATGAGAAAAACAATAATTTGTGGTTAGTCTCTCCCCAATACTTTTTTCCAATATGCGAGTGTTTTGAATAAAAAAGGCAGATGTTATGCGCCAAACAGCATCTGATTGGCGCATAACATCTGCCTTTTTTATTCAAAACACTCGCATATTGGAAAAAAGTATTGGGGAGAGACTAACCACAAATTATTGTTTTTCTCAAGTAGGATAATTTATTATTAAAGCACATCTTGCAACCGTTTTCAAATGGCTATCAAATAGTTGTATAGTGTTAGCTTTGATGTATATACACGTACATGTCCAAAGACGATTCTACTTTAACTTCTTATGATTACATGTACATGTATATCCTGTGACTTTTTGCTGTTTGTGATTCTCAGTCTCTTGAAATATATGGATTTCTATTCTATTCTAACCACAAGAAAAATGGCCACGGGCCAACTCCGGCTAGTTTTATTTGAGAATCACGAACAGGCCAAAAATGGAAACTTGCACACGACCTGAAACATCCTGACTGGTTCCCGTTCCGCAGTAATTGAATTATTCACGGACATGGAACAATGCCACTTCTATAGAATTGTTTTAGATTTTCCATGCCATCAACTGCAACAAATAGCGGAGCACGAGCGACCGATCAGTGAAAATCTCAGCAAGTCTTTTTGAATAAAAGCGTTCAAGTTTGAGCAATAACGTGACAGTGGTTGGACCGGTTACACTACCGGCTTCTATTGATGTCTAGTGACTCCAAACTTTTGAAAGAGACTGCTTACCATAAGAAAATCAATAAAAGCAAGCCTACATCATAAAAATTGCATTCTTAACATTTCGATGAATATGGATGTAATTTTTTCTCAGATTTCTCGTTCATTTCTGAGATTTACATCAAATTCAAATTCACGAATTGAGACCAACGCGGTGACAAATGGCAGCAATAAACATCTCGCTGTGTTTGACAAATGTACCCATAAAAGTCTTTTTATTATCTCTCATCAAGCTCTTTATTTTGCTGTGCTGCGCGAATCTGTCAAATCCATCAACTAATTAACTGCGTGTCTTTTGCCTACAGCTGCGAATCCATTCAAGAAATAGCAGCAAATTAATTCTCTGTCCATTATAAATGAATATTTCTCAGCAATCAGTAATATCTACCGCTGAATTACTGGCCTAGCTTTATTGCCGCCATAAATACTTTAAGCTGCTGTTGAACAATAGTCGTTTGTAAAATTTACATGCACACCAAACTTACAGATCAACATTATTATATCTGTTAGTATAATATTAATAATAATAGTGTATATATTTCCAAGAAATTGCAATCGTAATTACATACAAGCAATCATGAAATGAATTCAGATTTATTCATAATAATATCGATGACATGTGGCTAAAAGATGAGGTCAGATAACATGGTCAAATCACAACATTCACAAGTTGCACAAGTAGTCTCATTATACACGAAGGCACAAAAGCATCAGAAGGTGCCTTTCAAAAAGTCAGAATTCACAAGGGTAGTGACATAATCGAAGAAGGATTGCTTTCTTTTTTTTGTAGCGGGAGATTCGAACATCAAAATGTCTAAAATAACGGAGGCGTTTGGGAACATATCTGTGCAGCAAATGTCTGGTGCATGTCACCCTCTTAAAAAGCGTCTTGCTGATTTGCTGACGTCATTCTATAAGTGATGAGCATATGTCAATTTCGATTTGCTGAAGATCGTTCATTTTGTAAGCACGCTTTTGAATTCTTTCAATTTTCATACTGAGTTTTGTTGGCAGAGACACAAAATCGGGCAGGCATACTCCATCAGGAACGAATTAGCGCAGTGTAAATCAATAGAAGATTGGGTTTATCAGTGTATCGCTTCACTTTTCTTAATATATATAGTCGACGATGACAGCGAGTGGAAATATCTTTGATATCATTCCAGGTGAGGTTGTTGTTCATCGTAACACCAAATATTTTTGACTTTTTAGTCACAGGAATAGACACATTCATTTGAAGAACTTCGATTTTCTTTAAACACAGCAACATGCTTGATTTGCCTTCGTTGAGATTGAACTTGTTGGTTACACACCATTGTTGCACATTTTCAATTTCAGTACTAAGAGTACGTTCCAATCACGGAGGATTTTCATCAATTTCATTGGGTAATGGCAAAGTTAGAGACTAATATATTGATTTCTGCTGTTCAATTACTGGGCAGGTAGTGAATTATGAAGAATTTTAATCAGATTGTGTCGCGATGATGGAGCTGATTTGTAGTTTGTAATCTCCTTCACTGTCACTGGCAAATCTCAGGAGATAACAATACCAAGAAAATACTCACTGAGTGTCTACCGATTGTACTTAAGATATCTTGACATCGATGAAGACATTTAACGCAATTCATCACCTATAGCAGCTGTGCTTCGATGTATGTGCGGACATGTGCGGTAAACAAGGAATGGATTAAGCACAGAATTAGATTGTCTGTGTCACTTTGCTAGAAGTGCAAACTGATTCAAACATGCAAAAGTTTTCTCGATAATGCCGGTCCTTCCGATCATTAAAAACGTTAGCAGGCGCATGAAAAAACGTTCACAAACTTCTCTGTAGAACTTGACATCGTCTGTGTCTTTGCTGTGTGATCCGGTTGATAACAGTCACTGAACCTTCGCACACTTTGGCGTGTTTAATGTTGAACTGGCTGCTCATTGTTCGATTGCTATGGTATTTAGTCAGGAGATTGTACCATTTCAATAACGTTACATGTTCCAGTGCTTCCCTTCTAGTCAAACAGAAGAAGAGACGACCTGTCTAATTCTGTGGGATTAAGGCTCAATATGATCCATACAATATGCCCTCTTTTGAAGTTGGGACCATGCCTTGAAATGCAGCAGATGAAACATGGCGCGTGTTCTATACCAGCATGTGGCGATTGATAGACCACTCTGAGAATTACTTCATCTTTGACCGTTGTCGTACGGTACATGTCTTACTTCTAAGCTGCAGTTATTTGGAAGTAGTAAAAGCTAACTTTTCAGATCAGAATAAATTGATGATCGTCCATTTTTAATAGTCAACATCCAGAATAAACACATACTTTATAATAATTGAAACTTTTGGAATGCTAGTCTAGCAGGAATCTTAAGATTGGTTGTGTTGCAGCATGAGACATCATCCATATCATTATTTTACAAGTCTTACAAATCGATGATTCTTCATATGTAGTCTATTTATGGATGAGATAATTAAGTAGAAATTCTGTACAAGCAATCTCTCAATTTTCGTGATTTATTAAGCATCAATAATATATTCATTCAATAGTTATGTAGACTCCCAATAAGGAAGTAATTTTCAAAAAGCAATGTTTCTCGATCGATTGGTATATTAAAATAAATCATGCAATCTCCCGACGTTTTTCTTACAACGGCGGGAGATTGTATGCTTTATTCTAAAATGCTATTGATCGAGAAATATTTCTTTTTGGAAAATTACTTACCTATGATGTCAAGTATTAATTGTTGTATGTCAAGTATTATTATTGTCGAGCATTAAACAAGAAGCCTTGTAAATATATAATCTGTTTGCTGTTGAGGCGGTGTCGTCTCATGACCGCTAACGATTTTCAAGAACAGAAAATGCCATGAAAAGCGCTTGCTTGAACAATTCATCATTCCACTACATTGAATCCGACTATGAAAACAATCACAAAAATCTAAATCATTAACTCTATTTCTAGTGAGTCTAATGCTGGGGTTTTCAAAAACTAGTTGCGTTTAAATTTGGTCAAACGATCAACTTACATGTTTTTGATTACAACAGAAGGAAATCAGTTGGCTGCAACTATTCATCGTCTCCTCTTGAATTTTCTACTTTGATATCTCAGCTGAACGAATCAGGTTGCATTGACCTACATATTTTCGTGTCGCATAGTGGCCTATTATCAAATTGAATAGCGACTTGATTAGGACCAATACATACATGTGCAAATATTTTTTGTAATTAGAAATTGATAAATTGTAATGCAAACTAAGTTCCTGTGTCATAACATTTGATATTGATCTTCAATTATTGAAATAAGTGAGAGAGTAGGCCCCTACTCACACCTGCCTAGATAACATAATATGCAATAGTGCTTTGAAGACTATGTCATAGGCCTATGAAAATTGCAATACAGAAATAACAAGTAGTTCCATCAAATAATTCCTGAAAAGAGTCCGGAAGCTATCAGTTTGTGAATGAGAAATGTTTAGCAAGCTTAGTGTCTAAAAAAATCACTGAAGTCGCGGGGATTTCCCTGCGATTATCGGTGGTGACGGCTTTTCCAATGAAGCAGTCATTGAAATACCTTCTCCATTACAAATCAATGAAGCAATTAATTGCAATTATTCGATGGCTATCAATAAATTAATTGCAATCATTTGATGACATCAGTCAATTAATTGCAATTGTTCTACCACATCAGTCAACTGGTTGTCGTTTTTTGAGTGCAGCAATCAATTGATTGCGACCAAATAATGCAACTAATTGCAATGCCATTGATTTTTTATAACCCAGCCTGGTCTATAGAAGACCCAAAAGTCAAATATGCAGGTAGTAGCGCTAACTTAAACGTATCCATTAGTAAAACGAATGCCCTGATGCTTTATCACTAATATTTTGGAAATTATTTTCGTTAAATGAAATGGTTGTATACGGCATAAAGACATATCATTGTACTTCTGAGCTTGCTTGTGATAGATTCAGACTACATTCAAGTCATATTCAAGTATTTCAAAAGTGATCGAATGCAATGATTGAAACGTTAAAACGGATTACCTTCAATGGTTTCTTAAATGATGGACTTCAAGAGCAAAGCATCGCCCATTTACACTAGTGAGAACTTTATCAATTGAAAGAAGGTTCAGTTTTCAATAGCAGCGATCAATTGAATAATAATGCCATCATTGAAGCAATCAGCAAACAGGAAGAGAATTCCTTTAAAACAGTGCTCAAAATCTGCTGATCCTGCTTTTCAAAATCTTCTATTTAATATGGTAATCGCAAACAAATCAAGCAACTTCAATTTCAGCAGTTTTTCAAACTGAAAACTGTTTTTCTATCTCCAAACATTTTCTGTATTAAATATAGAACATTTGACGAGATCATTCCATCTCATTCATAGAATATCCTGCCTAAAAACAGTGAAACTCAATATTTGTTGACCAAATTACAATGCCAATTGCATCACATTGTCAGACGCGGTTTAATGAAATCATATGAAATGTTTACGAAGTAATGTCGACGAAGGGTTTGTCGCAAAGATCTAAGACTCTAACTTTCTCATTAACTATAAACCTTATTCATTCCTACTCAGAAATTTGAAGATTCTCTTTGAACCAAAGTCTCTACCTCAATGCTGACTTGCCAGAGTTGATTTTTTCAACAATTTCCACTTTATAACTTGAGGAGAAGGAATCATCCTTTGAATTTCGTCATCACGCTCCCAAGTGGTAACAAAAGGATGAACTAATGAAGGCACGGAATATTCGAACAGGGCGAAAATCTGCCTCTCTTACCTCAAGTTGGTCCAAGAAGACGTCATCATCCTCTGATTCCATGTCTTCCGCGCAATAAAATGCCCGCTCCCTTCTCAAGTCTTAGAAAGATCCATTGTCTTTCAACTTCATTAAAGATTTTCATCCCCTGTATTTGCATAACAGTAAGACAACGCTCAAAAGCTATGAAAGAGGACAGTCTCGTCAAGAAATAGATGATAATAATTTTAGGGAACCATTGTTTAGCAATTGGGCAGAAATAATTGTCTTAGACAGCAAGATTTACACACTTACCTAAAAGTCGCCTGATCCACCGGTGGCTGTCGAAGCGTAACTGATACCAAACTCATCGAAGCATGTGGCAAGGGGAGATGTGACACAATTGGTCGACTAAAGACAATAAGAACTGAATGGTTGGTTGGTTACCAGGATAGCATTGAGTCATCATTTCCTTCGTCGCATCGAGAAATGCCTTCGTCATGATTCCTCCCTGCTGAAACGTGTTCACATTGTCCTACGAGCCACCACGAGATTTGGGACAATTAAAAATACTAAACCGCTTTTCACTGATCTCCTGATAGAGTGTATGAAAGTCAGGATCTGAGTTGAGACTGTGTTCGGAGAGCAAGCGGAACAAAGTAGTACAGAGAGGAAGATTTAGTTGCTAATGAAAAGATGAAGTGAACAGACTTTGAGAAAAAATCAGCTGAGAAAGAAGACAGGAATAGCAAATGATAATGCGTGCAATCAGAATGATAAAAATGAGTTATAATTAGATCAAGAAGCATTCGATTTATAAAAAAATGTTAGCCGTTACTTGTGCCTCGTGTCCTCAATAATTATTTTGTGATTAAATGAATTACTATTTTCTCAAAATATAAATTTCAATATTCAACAGCTGTTTCGTAAGCCACTTCTCTACCATAAAATACTAATCTGAATACTAATCTGTCTCTGATAACTCTCTCTCTCTCTCTCACTCAAGATAAAGTTTCAAGAATTTTATTCCTGTATACCTCAATACAAAATAGAAATCACCGAAAGATGGAGACAGCATCGTTCATTCCGTAAAAGCTAGTTAAGAAAGACAAAGATGCCCTGGAACACAAGGCCTTGTTGTCGGTTATTTCAAAACCATATTGTGTCTATCACTTTTGTAAGTGTGAGAACTTCCATGGGGAGGGTAGATCAATGATTGCTTTACTTGCAATACCATCATTGATTTATTTACATTCGAGTCTTTAAACTTATTTTTTAAGCACATCTTATTTACAAAATGTTAGTTTTCAGGATCCTATTGGCATGTAGATTTTCTGTAAGTACTTTTGTGATAATTGTTGGAGCTGTACTTTATGTTCTGTTATACGGACACGTGAGGCAAATAATTGATTTGTTTTACTATGTCGCTATAATTCTGATAAAAGAGCCTCATTCTGTGATAAAATTTATCAATATTAGCATCCAATTAAGAATACAGTTAGATGTATTTCATGTTATGGGTCTACACAGTCACTATCCAAATTGATAATAGGCCATCATGTGACTTGTGAAATGCATATGCCTAGCCAAATTCGTCTAAGTAAATTATGAAAACTAAAATATTTATAATCAGGAATCAGTCTATTCAAATGGTGAGGACAAATAATTGCAAATAATTAATTGATTGAATACACCAACTAAAATCAATTGCAACTAATTGATCGGTATAATCACATAATTGCGATTAACTGGTTACCTCCACCAAATGATTTCAATTAATTGATTACTCAGCCAAAATTAATGGCAATTAAATTTTGACAACCCAGGTCTGACTTCGAACTACATTTTGAGACATTTTATGGAAGCAACAGAAGGAGTAAAATCACTATTGTGGGCAGTGGATGCAGTTCCGACCTTTGAGAGAAAAAAAACTGTACTTCACACAAGATTGCTTCATAAGCTTCCTGTCAGTGCACGTCAAACGGTAATCGTTTTATGCGGCTTCACTTCTTGTGAACGTAGCACGGGTTCATTTCACATATTACGCAAGCAAGATCGACTGCTACATCAAAGATGCTGAATACTTCAGACAATAAGTCGCTAACATTAGCATCTTGGTGCTTTCCTGATCATCAGGAAGTCAAGTAAGTCAAAATACTCGGAACAAAACTGTTCTGGAAGCAAGTCTCATTTCTTGATCATTGTGATCAATGACTGTATTGATACTCGTAGCTTTGTTCAGCATTTTTAAGGATGACTGATGATCCCGAGGAGCCATCCTTCACCATCCTAAATTAGACGAGCCAATATTTCCTCACATAATATTTTGCATATTTGTGATGTTTTTTTGATAAAAAACAGAAGACAGACATAATATTTCGGCCATCTGAAGTGGATATCATAAGAAATCTACATGTATTTACTCTCATTCTGCATGAGATTTAAATTTCCGCGAACATGAACAACGATAGCAGGTTGTAGAACTTTTGCAATCGTAAATGAATAAAATTCTGGTAAAGAAAATCAGCAGATATCTTGAGACTCAATGAACAAATTAAAAACAAAGGCCTGATGTAGCACTTCTAATATCTAGAGGAAATGCTGCATTTGCCAAAATTTCAGAATAGATGTGAAATAAAGTCGGTTGTTGCAGCTTCTCATTTCGTACACCTGTTATTAGGCAACTTGAAATACATTTATATGAAGTCACACAAAAGTGAATATAAGAGGTCATGTTTAATCTTTATTGATCTATAGATTTATATTTACATATATTTGTGATAGATTTCGTATGGAATATAATGCATAATATAGATTATATGCAATATATCAAATTTATTTAACGTAGTGAATACTACTCGTATCTAAGGTATTATTATATCTATAGGTCACTATAAACCAGGAATGCGGAGTCGCAGTCCCGTAGTCCTATCATTTTTGCTGGAGTGGGACTCCTATCAAATGATAGGACTCCGGACTCCGGCCTATGACTAGACCCGAAATATAATACAAACACATTATTTATTCTCGTGCATATCTGTCACTGTCTTGATGTTAACTTTCTTCGTCAAACAAAGGTACAGAGACACCAGTGCATGCAAAGCTTGTAATAGTGAAGGGAATGAAAAAAGGACTGCCTTTTCACTCGGTGAGTAGAGAAGACACGGCATCCTAGCCTCGATCGCACCTACGCGTCAAAGGTCACATCAGAGACAAAAATGAAATGCTAGTTTGTTTGAGAACACATACCACTTACCCTCACGTTAATCGTGTGTGATGGCTCCTCCAAAGCGCATATTAAAATCGAAAGTGTACTCATATTTTTTGGAGAAGATAAGATAAGATAAGATTTTTTATTGTAAATAAATATGCATTCAAAGAAGTGAAACCCAAGATTAACGCAGGTCATGGCCAGCATGGCACTTATTGACGAGCGGCACTTTACAAACATCGAAAAAGAAACAGTTACAACAAGGAGTCGATGTCTACATTCGCCAAATTGAACTTGAACGACTTGATGGACGGAGCACGAGTACATTCTGTTGGCAAGGCGTTCCACAATTTATAAACTCGGAAAAAGAAGGTGTTCAAGTAGTTCCGGTTAGAAGGGAAGACATAGGGCTGAACTTGAGATGAATTAACACTGAAACTTCGAGTACAATAGGACTTTGAACGGTCACACAAAAAATTTCTTAAATCAACGTGTACAATGCCATGAACTATTTTATAAAAAAAACATAAATCAAGTAAAATACGCCTGTTAAACAAAGAGTCAAGATTTAGAATTCTTAAGCGATCCCTGTAATCAGAGTAGGGAATATGACACCGCTTGCACAGCTGACGAGTGAAATATTTTTGAACGCGTTCAAGACAAACAATATCACGCTTTAAATGCGGATTGAACACTTGACAGTTATGTTCAAGAATAGGCCGAACAAAAGTCTTGTAGCCCAGGATTAAGGAATTCTTTTCAGAGAACGAAAAACTTTTGAGCAAGCAACAAGCTCTAGAAAAAGCAGACGCAGCAATGCGACTACAGTGCGAACTGAAGTTTAAGATGGGAGAAGGATGGGGATTTTCCTGCCTGGCAGAGACTGGAGAAAAACCGTGTGAAGCACACATCAAGAAGATGGGAGGAGCCCAGTCTTATGCATTCAACTTAAAGCGACATTTGATAAACTTTCATTGAAAATGATTGATAACTGATACAGCAATGATCACTAAATATCGGCTCAGGTACCCCTATGATCTATGATGTAGGTTACCAGTTTGTTTTTCAAAAAACAAGGCGCTATAAACTTGCCACCCGGAGTCGGAGTCCCATCAAAAGCCGGAGTCCTATCAACCCCCGGAGTCAGTTCCATCCCTGTTTTAAACAATACAACGTTGAACAGCATGTGTCTTCATATGTTCTTGAACGCTGCATTGTTTAAATCGTTGTCATTTACCAAACAATACTTCAAGAAACTCAGCTTCAATATCACATTACACCGAAACGCAAAATAAGTACAGTATTTGTAGGAATTCAACGAATTAACGAATCCTTGAATTTTGACTTTGTGCGAAGCCATGATCTTGCCTACACAAAATTGCTACAAAATTGCATGAGGACATTTGTAATCAAGTATTGAAGACGAAACATCACATTACCGAACAATCGTTCATTGGAAACTATCTCGCTAAAATCAGATAGAAACTTTAAAAATGCAATGAAATTTCAATCTAGGCATGTGCAAAAAGCAAGCGCTACATATATTAAACTTGTGTAAATTGCAAGCTTACTGAAAATGTTGTAAGATTACTGTTTTTCAACATTTCCATTTAGTCTCAACACTATAAACTTTATAGTACGAAAGCTGGCTGATTTTGACTACGAAACCGATGAACAAAAAGAGAATAACAAAATGTACGAAAGCGCTATTGTTCGTGCTCATACACTACGAAAGAGATTGGCTTTCCTATTGGGTGATATAGATTATCCGCTTTCGTTGTGTATCAGCAAGAACAATAGCGCTTTTGTACATTTTGTTATTCTCTTTTTGTACATCGGTTTCGCAAGTAGCTTTGGTATCGTACAGTTTACAGTGTAGAATTATGTCTTTTCAAAATTATTTACCTTGTCGGTATTGTAGAAAATATTTTGGAGAATAATTCAATTTAACTGATTTCTCCGGGTCGCAGAGCTAACAGTCAATCATAGGGTGGCTGTCTACGGTGAAGGATTCGCTCAGAGACCGGAAAATATGAGAATGGAGGCAGTTTACAATTTGGCCGCTTTATCTGTGTATTCTTTCTTTTATACAGTCAACAGTCATTGACAGATCGCAGTTCAACTGTAGAAATTAATTATTGAGTTAATATCCCCGTGTTTAACTCTAAAGCAAACGTGTGGACAAATAGGATTAAATGACTAAAAGTTTGACTATCGTTGTAAGTACCAGATTACGCACGGCGATAAAGTTAGTGCAGTGATCAGATCTTGGTGGTCCGATGACGAAACATTTCAAATCGAAAGTTTTCTCACTGGCGGTGTCTAGCGAAGCTGAGATAGACATTCACGGCGAATGAGAGTAGTTCGAAGGTAAGCCGAGGCAAACTTTTGCTAAATGTATATGAAATCTGAAAAATAAAAGACAAGTAATTGGATATAGTGAGAGAGACAGAGAGAGAGATACGTCTACTGATTCTTGAAATGGTAATCAAAAAATGCAATCGAAGTTAAGGGGCAAATGCGATTCGAAAATCATAAAATAAAGTAAGTGACTCAATCGTGAAGTGTAGATGACGTGATTATACACACTGATGGTAAAAAGAATTGCGACATAAAGAAGTTCTGCAAAATGGGACTGAGATGCGAGCACTTGGTAGAGACACGGGATTCAGAAAATGCAGTAGAGATTTGGCATTGGAGATATCACGCAAAATTTTCAGAGAAGCGACACCTTCTCGAGGAAAGATCTTGTGACATAGTATGTCCTTGATTTTTATGCATCGTCTTTGAATTTTCTCCCTGAGGAGTGTGAATGTTCTTGAGAAAGTCCGATGAAGGCACGGCATGCGTACTCAATGATAGATCTTATGATTCCATTAAACATCATCAAGAATTCCTCGTCGCTGGTAAAAGATTTAATTCTCCGTAGAATATATTGTTTAGAGTTTAGTTTTTAATTAATTTCGTTTAGTCTATAGAATTTCGCATTTAAAGCAATCCATCCATTTAAAGAATGTGCTAGAAAGCGTCAACACAAGACACTCAAGTTGCATCATTTTTAACTTTAGAAAATCGTTAGACCCTGATGCACATGTACCATTTCAGTAGGTTTGCAAAATGTGCGCGAGTTACAGTCGTGTAGATTTTAAACCAGAATTTCTAAGCGAGTGAATGCTTCGAAATTCAAGGAATGACATGGAGCTCGGATTGCAGAAGCTAATGTTTAACTTAATTTAGCATTTCAGATATTGCAGCAAATTAATCATGTCTTGAAAATGCTGATATATTAATGTTTGGCATAAAATCTTGAAACAAAATTGTGTGCACCCTATTTCGTGGCCAAATTAAATGGCAATGAATGATTTCATTGGAACACGCCAACCTTAAGGAAGTGCTAATCCATTTTTCCCGCTCACCGTCGATACTCATCTAACTGCACGACTTCTGAAAATGTAGCCTGAAGCTCTAAAGTTGGGATACATGGATAGTATGCGATGAGTACTTCTAGGATGCCTAGTGATGGTATTAAGTGCTATGTAATATGATAACTAATTGATTCCACACGTGTGTCTACATTATTTCTCGTCCAATATTTACTGTCTGATATTTACTGATGAAAGCGAACATTTTAATTGTTGTTCTTTTGTCAGATTATATTTTATATAGAAAAAGCTACGCCAAGGTTTTCATTAAGTGGCCCGATATATTTCGCCGGCTCTTCTCAAGGTGAACACCGGAGTGAGAGACATGGAAAATGACAGCAGAATTGCAAGCATGAACGCAGTTAACAGACGGACAGACATGGACAGTATCTCGTGACATAGATAGCCGACACATTCACGTGGTCAATAAAACGTCTTCTACTGAAAGGTAGGGAGTATTTACAAACAGAAAAATTAATAAAGGCAAATAAAGTAATAAAGAAAATAACAAATAAAGAAATGTATATAAATAAAGAAGAAAAGAAAAAAATATATATACAAAAACAAATAAAGATAACCAAAAAAAGGAAACAAAGGAAAAAGTAAGTTCACAACTGTCTCTTTCTGCACACACAGAGCTGGTTGCACTTTATGAATGAGCAGAGCTTCAGTGACTGCAAGGTGTCCACTTCCTCGACATCTTCTTAAAATCCTGAAGCACGATCTTGGCGGTCGACTGGGTACACAACTCAACAAATGACGGGTGATGTTGCTTGATGCTCTCCTCCTTTGTCCCTTCTCGAGTCAGCGTGAAATGTGCTCAGCGATCCGTTGGGACAATCGACGCGCCGTCCGACCGATGTATTTGCTACCGCAAGTACAGTTGAATTCATAGATGACTTTGGATTCGGCTTCAGGAGGTAAATTGTCTTTGAGACGCGGGCGCCATTGTGGCTGAGTCACTGAAATCACTTTGAGTTGGACAGTCGGGTAAACAGAAGAGATTTCCTTGTCCAACCTCTTCTTGAGCTAGTCGTTGTGACTGTCGCCCTCAAAAGGGATTCGCATGTACACCGACTTCTTCTTTGGACCAAATAAGATTACATTTTATTAAAAATATGTTTTTTTGACGTACAAAAAAGGAAACTTTTAATAATCAAAAATATTTTCGCAAAAAGGGGCCACTCCAATTAATGCATATAATCTATAGAGAAGAAGGCAAATATGTGCTTCATTTTTCATTTAATGAATACCAATGGAACCACCATATTTTAATTCAAAAAATAAGCTGAAATAATGAGAATGCCATCTAAATACTTTCTTGTGTGAAGCAGAGTAAATACGGATGCTTGTAGATTTCTAAAACTAATTGCACAGATCTGCGCTCTGAGTTTTGCTAATAAGAAGGAAAAGCTACGGCTAAATAAGTGAGTAGAGAAATACTTCACGAAGTTTGAGTAACATTCCTAGAATGGACAGCTAGGGTCTTTGATGTTTAAGAAATGACTCATAAGTGTACCGTTGCTGTAATCACGACTTAACCACGGCGTAGTGTTCTGCGATGTTGTTGTGGCCAATCTAGTATAACTATGATATTAATCAACTATGATATGAATATATGAATCAACTATGATATCAATAACTATGATATGAGTATAACAATGATATTAATCAGATTTCTATGATTATTCCTTTACCGCTGGACTTGCTTTTCTGTATTACTGCTAATTTACTCCCAATATCCTTCTGCTCCCAATACTCAGCATGTTAAGTGTTCATAACTTGCTCAAGACACCTTCGACGCCTAAGCTTTCTTCATTGCATGTCATCATTCCACACTCTTCAACGCTACAGGATTCATTATGGTGTGTCATCTTAGGCAGCTTTCTTTGTTCTCTCTGAACTCGCGACCACGCGCGCTATGAAAATCGCCGGCATCCCTGGTTAATGAACTCGCTTTTAATGATACATGTACGACAGATAGCAAGCTTCATCAACGTGCTGTTCCGCATCAAATGAACACATCATAGAAACAGAACTAGAACGGCCGTGTTAAATGAAACCAATAGAACGTCGTCGAAGTGTCGTCATGACAATGGTTCCTGAATGATGTTGGCTTCCAATGGCTGACAATAGGAGCCTCATCTGTTTATTTGTCAGTATTCACGATATTATTATTTCTCTGTCTCTATAAAAGCATTTTGACAAAGTAACTTGCAACAAATCGCCTTGCGGCAAGAATCTACAACTTCTGCATGTTTCAGTAATTTAATTCTTTTAAAGAACCAGCAATCACTGCCTGATGGAGCGGCTGAAATTGCCATCAAAAAACAGCTGCTGTCCATTCAAGTCTCACTAACTTAAAGAAAGCGACAAGTCGGATTTCTATGGAATATTTCTTGTGTGCTGCTACGACGAATGTGGGAACCATAGAAAGCAGACACTATAAAGGACTAGGTTTGACCGATTAAGGAGCTAATCATCCGTTTCCACAGAATTAGATTGTTTAAGCGTACACTTTGCTGGAAGTGCAAACTGATTGAAAGCGATGGCACAAGCAGGAACTTCCTAAGTGGGCAAAAAGAAATTTTTAATACCTTGCAGAGATAGGAAAAATAGTCTTGCGTCGCTTGCGGATTGCTCTGAATTCCTTCAAAATGCTCCGATCGCCACGATTCCTTCAGATTCGAAGAATTCACATCATTGCGCTAAAATTTTCTCGATAATGTTGGGCCCTCCGATCATTTTTTAAAAAGTTAGCAGGCGCATGAAAAAACGTTCACAAACTTCTCTGTAGAGCTTGACATCGTCTGTGTCTCTTTGCTGTGTGATCCGGTTGATAACAGTCACTGAACCATCGCACACTTTGGCGTGTTTGATGTTGAACTAGCTGCTCATTGTTCGATTGCTATGGTATTGTGTCAGCAGATTGTGCCATTTCATTCGCGCTACATGTTCCAATGTTTCCCTTCTAGTCAAACAGAAGAAGAGACGAGCTGCCTAATTCTGTGGTTGAAGCGTTCCCGTTTCTAATACAAATTGTCTAATCAACACCAGAACAAAAACAAAATCTAACGCAAATTCACCCTAGTCAATGGCGATTTGCAGCTAGAGACATGAAGCAGAGAATAGCAGCAAATAACAACTAACATATAGGGGCTTAAACAAGTATTGTGGACAACATTAAAATGTCTATCTTCTTGCCAACAAGCGAGAAGTCTTGGCATGTGTTCTTCAATGTTTAGGAGCCATCACACATTTATCGATGGATCTCATAATCAATGTGTTTCATGCTTTTCTAGGATTTGTTCCTGATGAGAACTTCATTATTGGAGTATTGATTTCAAGACAAAAAGCGATTATCTGATATTTAATATAGCAACTACCATTCATCTGTATTGTAAATTTATAGAGACAGAGATGAACAGAAAATTAGTATCATACATCGATTGACAAAAAAAATTGAACCCTGTTTACTTAACTCTGTTTAACCCTGAGAATGCACATCCGTCATTCAGTCATTCACTTCAGCATTTTTGTTCAATCTTCATCCACACGAGCGCAACAAACTGACAAAGGCGTGCTGTGTCCGTTCTGTAGGTATCCAACCAGTCGGTTAAGCAGTCGATTTCATTTCTTGACGGGTCAAACCTATATAACGGTCATGCACATTGATAACAGGTATCACTAATTAGATCAGAGTTGGAGACGGGCGGATCCGGGCTTGGGTCTGTAAATGTGAAACTCACAAGGGCCTAGAAGGACCTTGAGCCTAGAAAATTGGTGCATGGGTCAGAAATTTCATCAGATTAGTAATGAAATTGTGATGATTTCCAACTTTGTCAAATGGCAGCGAGTGACAGTCTAAATCAGTCACTGTAGGTGTTTCACAGGAAACGAATTGAAGACGTCAACTTGAAGAAATTTGCAGCCGTGTAGCTCACGATGAATGGGAAATTTATCAACGCGTTTGTTTACAGAAGATTCGCCCTCGACATTGCATTTTGACCCCATGTCACGTAATGCACTTTGCCTATTGATTTTCATCATTTTTCAAGTTCTTCAAGTTTTTCAACATAATTATAATTTGCATAGTTTGGAACGAAACTGTCCCTGCGATTTGACTATAATGTATTTTTTAGCAATTACTCTTTCTCCTTCCTATAAGGATACACCATTTAGTAGGTGTCTCAATCATTAGACTGTGGTTCAAAAGAATTTGTTTGAATATGTCAATCACTTGAATGAGATTAATCAAATTAATTCAGGTAAATATATTTTCGAAAAAACACCACTTGCGATCGTAAAACAGTTGAATTTTTGCGACGTTTCGACCGCTCTCTGCTGTCTTAATCATGCAAAGTAAATTTTGCGTGTACAAACTGAACATGCATTCAAGACTGACTACATCTCATCACGTGACATACAATTAAAGGTTTGCGCCTTAACAGTTGAGGGTAAGTTAAAACCAAATGTCATTATGATACTACTTGTGAAAATAAATGCAGGACTGTCAAAAAGTAATGTCTGCATGTTGCTACTTATGAATCCAAATAAGTAATATGAATGAATAACAATAAAAGGTAAGAGTAAATGAATAACAAAGTTGTTGCTGTACAAAGAGATAAGTGGACTCCAAATATCACTGAATTGATAGCCACCATCTCGATTTTAAATCGTGTCACGATTGGAGTCGATGTAAATTGCCTCCTTGATTTTTCTGCGATGCATGTTGGACTCAGTAGAAATGACTTCTGCAGGAAAAGCAGGAGCATAGGAGTGTTCATGGACATGTTGAGAGACTGCTGATCGGTAATTAATTGATTTTATATCTTTTTGATGTTCCCTGCTTCTTTGTCTATGAATGGTGCGATAAAGAATTCTTTATTATAGCAGTCATAGTCTTCCAATATCACATCCAATCAGAATGCATCTTTATAAAACTTTTTCAACTTCTGCGTTTTACAGTTATACTCACATTTCATAACAGTCTAT